>JAVKPL010014251.1:0-81022 GCA_032173675.1 Gastrolobium villosum | reverse complement strand
GACTGGTCTTTAAAATTGGAAGATTCCCTTTGGGCATATAGGACTGCTTATAGAACACCCATAGGATGCTCACCATATAGACTGATCTTTGGGAAAGCATGTCACTTGCCATTGGAGTTGGAGTACAAAGCCTATTGGGCTCTTGCTAAGCTCAATATGGATTACAAACTCTCTGCTGAGAATAGGCTTTTGCAGCTTAATAACTTGGATGAGTTCAAACAAAACTCTTATGAAAATGCTAAGCTGTATAAGGAGAAAATGAAAAGATGGCATGGCAATCAGATTCAGGAGAGAAACTTAGAACCAGGTCAACAGGTCCTACTTTTTAATTCCAGACTTAGAATTTTCCCTGGTAAATTAAAATCACGTTGGTCAGGGCCTTTCAAAATTGTTTAAGTCTTCCCACATGGAGCAGTAGATATCATTTCTGAAAAAAATGGGAGAAAATTCAAAGTAAATGGGCACAGATTAAAAATCTATCAAGGTGAGCCTTTAGTCAGGGACAAAGCCGTTGTTCCTTTGGATGAACCTTCAGCATCTTAATTTTCTTTTGTTGGTAGTTAGTTTAGGTAGTAGAGTCAGTGTTAGAGTTAGAATTAGGAAGTTTATTCTTTGCTACTATTTTGAGTAAAGTGTTTTATCTTCTGTGTTCCTCTAGTTAGATTCTGATCACTAAGAAAAGAGAAGGAAGAAAATAGTGCGTTAGTAAGTGCGAGCATACTCAGGAGAAATTTAAAAAATGAGAGGAATACTCCAAATTTTTAAGTTTGGGGTATTTGTGCTAAGTATGTTGATTGCTAAATGGACCCATTGAGTGTTTTTCTGAAGGCACGTTCAAATTGGGCTTGCATCCCTCACCAGCCCAAATGGACTCAACCCAAATAGGTTACTCCCATATGCTGATTTGCTTTGGGACACCCATTGGGCCGTTTCCAGAAGCTGCAAGCCCAATGGGTTAGCACATATTGTCTCCTATCAGAACAACAAAACAAAAAAAATATAATAATAAAGAACGAAACAGAAAAAGGAAAATTTTATCTTTAAAGAAAAAAAAAGGAAAAAATAAAAAAAGGGGATAAGAAGTTCTGACAAAATTAAATATTGTCCTTCTTCCATTTATATCCAGCCGCACCAACCGCCTCTCTCCACCTCTCTTTTCTTCTCACCGACACTGAGATCTTTCAGTTTCTCTGTCTCCTTTCTCTATTTCTTCGCCGCACCAGTTCCACCGCCTTTGTAAAAGTGTTTCAACCATCTTTGTGAAGCCTTCCTCCGTATTTGGTATGTACGAACTTTCCGCCTCGGCTTTTGTCAAACTTCCGGATCTCTGAGTCTTTTCAATGGCCCCACAGACACGACAAAGAACCAGGGCTGCCGAGCAAAAAGGAAAAGGAGCTGCTCGATCCTCGAGCTCTTCAACTGTGTCTTCATCAAATACATCGGTGTGGGCTGAAGCAAGAATGCAAAACATGCTTGAACAGAACCTCGTTATCTCCTATGAACGGGGCTTCAATCTTGAGAATCCAGGGGCTCTTACCACGATCTTCGTTGAGCGGTACGTCATTCGTCAAGAATGGCAGTTCTTTGCCCAGCAACAGTCCATCAAGGTACCTGTTGCCCTTGTTCGTGAGTTTCTTGCTAACTTCCCCGACTCTGACAAACCAACTTCGGTTACTGTCAGAGGGGTTGAAGTTCCGATCGTCCCTTCTACCATTAAAGAAGCATGCGGCTTCACATTCAAAGGAGATGGAGATCTCTACTTCCTTACATATGCAAATAAGCATATTGAGAGAACAAGGAATCTTGTTGCTGAGACCTTGTTCAACGAGATCGGACAAAAGTGGACGGATAATAAAATTAACCACAAGCTCACCTGCAAAGAAGCCCAAGTTTGGGGTACCTTTGTGAGAGTACGGCTCTTACCAGTCGGCCATGTACATTTGGTGACTTGGAAGCAAGCAGTAGCCATTTACTGCATCCTAGCTGACATTCCTTTCCATGCGGAGGAACTGTTGTATGAAAGCCTGTGCACTCAAGCCCTAACACTCAAGGGAATTTTTCAATTCCCATGCCTTGTGAAGCTTTTGTGTGACCAGGCTGGTGTTCCTCCATCTGATGAAGACTCTCTGTTGGTGCCATTCCCCACTTCGCCATTTGATGAAAGATGTTTAGCTCGGATTGTGAAAAGGGTGCCACGATTGCACAAGAAGGACTTTCCTACTCCCTCTCGTGCTGGGAATTCATCATCGCTGGAGGACAAAGTTACCCAACTTCAAGCCACTGTCGTCTCACAGCAAGAGCAACTCAACAACCAAAAGGGGCAAATTTTCAAACTCCATCAGTTCAACCGCGACCTTATGCAGTACCTGATGGCGGCTAAAAAGCGGGACGCCTCAACTTTTGGAGTAACTTTCCCACATGAGGTGTATCCTGAGATACCCATCTCATTAATTCAGGACCCCTTCACTGGACCATCCACTGCACGAGCAAAGGCTGGTCAACATGCTCATATGGATATGGAAGGTCCACCAGGTGGGCGATAGCTTTAATCAGTAAAGACCATTTTCATGGTCTCTCAGGTTTTATGATCCTACACTCTTTAAATTACTATCTCAGTACCTATATGTTATTGTTTAATGTTCAGATACTTCCAGTATGACCCCTGTTTTAATTGCTGTGAGGACACAGCTGATTTTTAAGTTTGGGGTGGGTATACATGTTGTACATGCTGAGAAAAAGGAAAATTTTTCTATAATTTTGAACATTTTGAATTTAGGCAACTTTATTTTTCTAATTTATCTGTACATGGCAGCCACTAATTTTAACTCAGTGTTATTTGCTACTTTGATGTCGTGTCATATTAGTAATTAATTTCAGTTTGACATGTTAATTAAGCACATATCAACTGTGTTACTTTCCATATAATCTTGCACACATCAGTTTTACTCAATGCTTAAACTATTGAATTTATATCTTGGTAAGGATTTGAACCTAAACACTTGAATTTTTCTTGCTGAGTGGTCATTCTGCATTGATGCTCTTGACTTAAAGAAATTCATCCTGGACAATTGGTTAGTACATTTCCACATGATAAAGGCACTTGTTTCTGAGTAAAAAGCCTAGAGCCAAATAGCCAACCTTGTATTTCAATTAAATCCTTTGCAACCCCATTTAAGCCTAAGCCTTTTCTTTCATGATGTATAACCTGTATAGTAGCAGCCAAATCCCATTTCCTACCCTGTCTTGGAAGCCTTAATATCTGGTTGATTTTCCCTAGGCTAAAAAGACTTGAACAGTAAGGGATGGCAGGAAGAAGCCAACTAAAGATACTGGTTGAATAGAAGAGTGAGGCTGTAAAAAAAATTAAGAAAAAGAAAGAAGGGGAAGCATCAAGTAGAAAAGAAAAGGAGAAAGAACCCCCTAGTGGCAAAACAAGACAAAAAAAAGCGGTGTAAAAAAAAGAGAAGGATAAAAGTAAAGGAAGCAAGTGAAAGAATTGACAAGAAAAGAAAGGTTGGTAGAAAATAAAAAGTGGGCAGAAAAGAAAGTGTACAGAAAGAAAATAAGGTGCATTTGATGAAAGGAAGTGAGTTAGTAAAAAATGTATAGAAAGAAAAGATGCAGCTTCTTCCTATCAGAAAGCAAAAACAAGTCTTTTAAACCTATTGAAGATTAATTAGACCCTTAAGGCTATCCATAATGAGCCAAGTGTCAAGAAAAACAAAAGACCAAACCTAGCCCCATTACAAGCCTAAAAGACCTTTTGATGGAAATGGAAAACTAGACATTAAGTGTCTAGGCAAAAATTTAAGTTGGGATACAACAATGCAGTGTTGATGAAGAGTGACTAACCTCTTAAATAAAATGAGAGAAAAATTCGAGTGAGTTACACCAAGTGAGGAATTCATTGATTAAGCATTGTCTGATTTAAGTGATGTGTGTAATTATTTATTATGAACTGTAACCAGTTGTTTGTTTGTTTAATTAGTTAGTTAGTTTGAATTGAACTACTAACGTGGTATTGATTTCAATTGGCAATATAGCTTATTAAAATTGATGGCTGTGATGTATAATTATAAATGGAAAAATAAAGTGTCTAAAACATTGTTCTGAGTGACTGATCTAAACTGAATTGGTAAAAGGAAAATAACTGACAATTACTTGAAAAACTTGATTGCTTGAGGAGAAGCAATATCTTAAGTTTGGGGTATTTTGTTAGTATTGATTTTTACACAATTAAGTGGTGATTTTTCTGACATTTTTTGGGCTGAATGTGTAAAAGTGTAGGTGAAAATGGGCTAAAATCTATGAAGTGAGCCCAAGTGGTAAAACCTTGGTTAAAAAGGTGGCTTTTATCTTTTTACTGATTTTCCTCACCCTTTTGTTATCCAGAGAGTGACATGTGGCGGAAGTGTTAAAAAAGATAAGATAAGCTGGAGAGTTGGCAACCGTTGATGGTGATTGGATCGGACGGTCAGGAGAGTTAACCAAGAAAATCAAGAAAGAAGAAGACGATTCTGATAAAAGGGAAAACACATTCAGAATCATAGGAGAGCTCTTACTTTCAAGAAGAAAAGAAACACACAGAGAATTTTACATTTCAGTTTTCATACTTAGATTTTTAGATAGAAGTTCGAGTTTAGGGTTTCGTTTATCTGGAGATTCTGCATGCTTGTCATCGCTGCTCTTGAAGGGATTCAAGACGGGATTTCTGCATGCAAGTTCCGATTAGTAATTTCGTTCTTTCGTTTCTCTTTGATTGTACCTTTCTCAGATTCAAGAGTTCTTGGTTTGTATTTCTACTCTTTAAGATTTCTGTACTGTTGTGAATGAATCATGTTTCATTTTACTTCAGATTCCATTTTAGTTTCATTTTACATCATGCATAGCTAAATCCCTTTTCTGGAATTTTGATGGCGATGATGATTACCCTTTTATAATACGGACTGCATGCATGTGTTTTTGATGTTTGAGATCCATGGGAATGGACAAGATTCTTGCATGAACTTGTGTTGGGAAACTCAAGTTCATGATTTTATTAATCCAAGTTTCTTAGATTAGGAATAATCTAAGGAAGAACCGTACTTCAATTTTTCAGTAAAGTGATTCTACCCTTAAGGGATTAAGGTGAATCATTAGCACACTAAATTTGGGAAAATTTAGTGTGGCTCTTCAAGAAGTCAGATTCGGTCAAGTTTACATGTTGTAGCAGTTAGAATGCATGATTGCATATCTTTGGGGAAAAGTCATCAAAGTTAGGATTCTGGATCTTCTGATAATCATTTTTTACTGTTATAAATAAACGTGCGTTGATTTTTTTTACAAAGTTACTAAAGAACAGAATTTTTACAAATCATTTCAAAGAAAAAGAAGTTTATAAAGAAACCAATTCTTCCGTTCCCAGAGAACGACAACCTCTTTCTTAAGAAAATACTACCTAACAGCCTACACTTTTTGAAGCAAAAAAAATAAAAAATTAAGGCACGCAAAATGAATCTCTATAACATTACACAATCACTTTTCCTACAACATAACTCTTATAAAACCCTGGATTATAATATCCTCTTATAAATCTTATTCACATTAGGTTAGAGTTTATCTTCATAAAATGTCTTCGTTTATGTGTTCCATCAGTTACCTTTGTTTCATTTTAAATATTTTGGTTAGCCCTGTAACACCTGTAGATTATATTATTATGATATCAAAAGTAGAAGAGAGAATCTACTTGGTTTTCTTTTAAGCACAGTCTTTTGTTGGAGCATGTTTCCTTGAACATGCAACAGCTGTTTTTGTAGTGTTTCTGGGCTAGGCCCTCCATATATATATAAAAAAAAGGTAGAAGAGAGAATGTGATTATTCTCAGTTATGTCTCCTCCAATTTGAATAAGACAATCATAAATGATCAAGCATTGATAATCATATTTAATATTGGCACAAATAATAAATTTTATACCCAATTATAGTCCTTGATTTACATGCGTATGATGATTTTAATTTATTAAGTTATATACTCATTAATTAATAAATAATTCTTAATAAATTACGATAATCAAATACACATAGATTAATGATTAAGATTGCGGGTAAGACAAGGGATGTTTGCGGTCTGGATTGGATCGGTTTTGGAAGTAAAAACCATATGATCCAATTCCTTCGGTTCAATCATGTAATCATCCATTCGGTTTGAATTTTATTTCAAATCTGATCCAATCCAATCCAATTTTATTCAGTTTGGATTTGATCGGTTTTCGGATTTTTGAAAAGCCTAAGATTTGTATGATGATTATTTGCCAAATAACACATCTTTTATACGTATCGGCTTTTTAAAGTTTGTATGATGATTATTGTGCAATTTAAAAGCATTGTACAACAAAAAGTTAAAGGGTTTATCATCTATCATTTAACATGACCACAAAAAATTTCCTACACATACAACATTTTGTGGGGCTCGCAGCAAAAAAAAAAAACTTCGGCTCGCAAAACGAATCTCTATAACATAACACAATCATTTTTCCTACAACACAACTCTTATAAAACCCAAAGTTAAATTACCATCTTTTACTTACAACAAAAAAAATTATAATATGATTGCCTGGAATACGAAGTAACCCAAATTTTCATTCTATTGAGGAGCTGTTGTACAACAACAACCTATGTAATAAAAATATATTATGTATCTTAAAAAAAAAAACAAAAAAAAAAACATAAATCAAGCACATCCCACTTTTTCCAACATGATGGGTTAATGGGGTCTTGGATTTAGAATCTTGCTACATGGTTCTTGGGCTGATTGGGGAAATCCCAAGTAAGTAGATGGTAAGGTTGGGGAATCATTGATCGGTTTGGATTGGATCGGTTTTCACCAACCCATCCAAAAACCGATCCAATCCAATTAAACACCCCTAGTGTAACATCCCGTAAAAATTAGGAACTTATGTAAATTTCCGTTAGCAACGTGAAAGCATGACTTGAATTCGAATTATATAGGGTAGGCTTAATTTAAATTAGGGAAATATTTGAATTTCAATTGTGGGTGAGTATCTATTTTAGACATGTGAAACTCTAGTCAAAAGTATAGGAATAATTTAATTGTACCATATAGTGTAACGCCCTCCCTTGTATGCATCCAAGAGAGTCGTTTGCTAAGCGGAATTAGAGTCGTTAACGTCACATGAGTTAACAGAGATTCTCATATATATATATTGTCAACTCCGAAACACGTTTCTACAATTCTTATCACTTCTGTTTGGACGATAAAAAATATTTTAAGTGATTTAGAAAGAGCACGTTTGGGGCTTCGCGTGCATATAAAATAATAGTAAATCAGAGTTCGTTTGCTCATAAAAACACCACCCGTAAGGTGCACTGTAAAAACTTCAGCATATAAGTTTTTTCAAAAATTCCTTTCACAAACGTTTTCCAAAATAGCCGCTGTTCATAAAGTTCAAGATAAAATAAAGATGATAAGGTCTACAGTCATCCAAGAGTACCAAAACATTAAACATTACAGTCATCCAATCAATCAAACAGCAACAGTGATAATCCATGCATCAGCAAGCAACAGCAAAACATCACTCCTTCAAATGCTTTTACGTCCTCCTGCCATTTTGGAAAAATAGCAGCCCCGAAGGGGTGAGAATAATCCCAGTAGTGTGGCAACAAAACCAGTAATATAACAGTATTAACTAGGCACCAAATCATAAACAGTCACTTCAACATATCCTTGTTCCTTTTCCTTTTTCCTTTTCATCATATTCATATATATAGCGCATATAACGCCTTTCCTTTTCATCATATTCATATATTGCGTATATAACGCCCTTTCCTTTGCGCTTTTAGCACCGTCGTGCGCGCACTTCACAGTGGAATCAAATATCCCTTGGCACCTGAGCTCCATGTGGATTCCATCTGTGGGCCTATGCGGACTGATGCCAAGTGTCCCATACCCCGGTACCTTGGGGATGCCTATATGATGCTTGCTCAAACACATGGTCCTGTACATAACTGTTCTAAAACAAGGCCTATATGATCTTGATACATGCATGTCATGCTATGCTTTCACACACAAAGCGTAAAAATGCGGTATGATGTAAGATGCATGCTTATATACCTTTCATATAGCCATCACGGCACATATACTTTTCATATGCGTTATGCTGCCACATAACGTCTTTACCTCATAATCATATAGCCATCACGGCACATTTTTGGCAGTTTCCTTTCATCATAATGGAACATAATACTTTTACGGAATATGGAGCATCATGTCACAATTTTATACCAGTAGTTAATAGTCACATTAGGTAATATCGCCTGACACTTACCTTGTGTGCCTTAAACAATACCAAACCGCAGCGAAGTATCTCACTTCTTATGCACACCTAAATCAATTACAACCAATCATTTACAGCGGCGATTTACAGCAGAACAGTGAGCATACAGCAGTGTTTTACAGTGGAAAACAGTGAGCATACAGCAGTGTTTTACAGCAGAAAAATAGTGAGCATACAGCAGCGTTTTTACAGCAGAAAACAGTGACGTTTGTGCTTTAAACAGTGAGCAGAAACAGTGAGTTGTTCTTTAAAACAGTGAGCAGAAAACAGTGGTATTTTCCTTAAAAACAGTGGACAGAAACAGTGACGTTTTACTTAAAAACAGTGGACAGAAACAGTGACGTTTTACAGCAGAAAAATAGTAGCACCTTACAGCAGAAACAGTGACCATTTTAAAACAGAAACAGTGACATTTTGGACCTCAAAACAGTGGCAGAACAGTGGCTTTAGACAGTGGCAGAAACAGTGGTATTTGAATGTTAAAACAGTGACATTGTCAATGGCATTTGAACCTCAAAACAGTGGCATAAATAGTGTTATTTGTGCATCAAAACAGTGGCATGAATGGTTGCATTTGAACATGAAACAGTGACATAGGTAGAGGTATTTGCACATCAAAACAGTGGCATAAAGAGAGATTTTTGAACATTAAGACAGTGGCATAAATGGTGATTAAAACAGTGGCATAAATCATGATTTTTGGACATTAAAACAGTGAGCATACATAGTGGGGTTTGAACATCAATACGGTGGTTATTTATGCAGAAACAGTGGCTCCTTAAGTACTAAAACAGTGAGTATTTTTGGTGCAAAACAGTGACATATGTGACATCAAAACAGTGAGCGTTTTATGCAGAAACAGTGGCACATAATGGACTAAAACAGTGAGTGTTTTTATGCAGAAACAGTGGCACATAATGGACTAAAACAGTGAGTGTTTTTATGCAGAAACAGTGGCACATAATGGACTAAAACAGTGAGTGTTTTTATGCAGAAACAGTGGCATATAATGGACTAAAACAGTGAGTGTTTTTATGCAGAAACAGTGGCATATAATGGACTAAAACAGTGAGTGTTTTTATGCAGAAACAGTGGCATATAATGGACTAAAACAGTGAGTGTTTTTATGCAGAAACAGTGGCATATAATGGACTAAAACAGTGAGCATTTTATACAAAATAGTGGCATCAAAATGGTGAGCTTGTCCAACCGAAACAGTGGCATATGCATTCTCAAAACAGTGGCACTTTCATACAAAACAGTGGCATCAAGATGGTTCTCTTGTAAAACTGAAACAGTGGCCTATTCATCCTCAAACAGTGGCACATTCATAGAGAAACAGTGGCATGTATATCCTCAAAACAGTGGCATATTCATTCCAAAACAGTGGCATAAACTCAAACATAACCATGGGACTTTCATTCCATTATATCATGCAATGTGCTATAAGGCTTAAAGAAAATCTCATGCAATAATGAAAATACACAAGTATCATCAAGTAACTCCATCCTTATTCCTTCACCATGCTCATTCAAGAATCCAACACAAATAGAACCAAGTAGACATCTCATGCACACATAGTTTCCACAATGTAAAAGGTCTAAGTTCTAGGCTTACCTCTTGATGCACACACTCCTTGCTCACACACCACACCTTTCTAGTTCTACCAACAACAAGTCCACACTTCCTAGGAGATGATCTATGCGCATTCAAGGGTGAGGAGGAGCAACTTGGGCAGTTTCAAGGTTGAGGAACAAAACTGGACAGTGAGGGGAAAAGAGAAAGGAAACTCACACTTACTTGGTGGTATATGCCACGATTTTGAGAGGGGAGGGAAGATGAGTGATCAAAGCTTTTCTTTCTTCTTCCAAATACTTGTATGTTCGGCTAGGAGTGAGGGAGGAGGAGGAGATGTGGGCTGAACTTGTGCAAAAGTGAGGGAGACCTCTTGTTGTGCGCACATCTTAAGGAAGAGGGGAGGAGAGGTTGAAATGATGAGACATCATGGCAAAAATCTGGTTTCTTGGGAAGGTGGGACTGCACACTTGGTCAAAACAAGCAAGGGGTTGCTTCTAATATACACTATGCACATGCAAGGAGTGAGGAGAGGATTCAGATCTGAATATGTGCTAACAAGTCAGAATTTTTAACACCAACAAGCAAGCTATGCGCACAAGATGGAGAGGAAAGGAGGTGCATCATGAGCACATGCTAGGAGGTTCACTAAGTCCACAAGCAAGACAGCTTTGTGGCAGCCAAAAAATCTGCTTTGGGGCTGTCCTTGTGCGCACATGAGGGGGGAAAATGCAGTCCAAAATCCTTCTTTGGTGCAAGTGGAAGCAAGGGGCAGATTTGGCTCATGATGGACTGCCAGAAGCATGCAAAAATCTGCACAATTCAGCCTCATGATGGAAGGTGTAAGGTGGTTCTCCAAGTCAACACACAATGCAGATTTTGTGTCATAAAAATCTGCTCCAAGACACCTCCATGTGCGCCTAAAAGAAGAAGAATGCAGCCCAAAATAGTGCTAAGGTGTACATGTGTCTTTCATGCAATGAAGTTAAATCCAAATGATGCACAAGCTAGGTGTGAGGTGGCGGTCATGAAGGGAAAGTTGGCAGATTTTTCTAAGTCCTTTTCTACTTTTTATGCGCAAGAAATGAGTGGTAAAAAGATTGCCATGTGATGGTTCCTTGGTACACAAACATCCTTGTTGGACAAGGCTTAGGGGAGATAAGGATGGTTACAACTTTGGGCTGAATCAAGGTAGGTCCAAAAGCCATCCTTGGGCCAAAGGCCACACACAAGAAGAACCCAATCACACAAGTCCAATAGTGACAAGTCCACACACACTAGCCCACTTCCAAAGTCCAATAAACACTAAAGCCTTCTAACACACACTCAATTTACTCATATGAATTTAATAAATTTCACATGCCTACATATGCACCCTCCTATGATTTAATTTAAATACTTACCTTAGTCTTATCCAAGGATAAAGATCAAACAATTCGCAAGCCATCAAACCTACACCATAAATCCGAATTCTACACATACATCTATAACATATAGTACTAATGTATTTTACTAATTATGCGGGATGTTACACTCTCCCCACCAAAAAGGAATTTTGTCCGCAAAATAAACTTACTAAAGAGCTAAACAGTTCTGGATCGCGTTTCTGTATATCGTCCTCGCGCTCCCAAGTGGCTTCAACTGCCGATCTATTGTTCCACAATACTTTCACCAAAGGAATCTCTTTAGAACGGAGTCGCTTGACGGATCTTTCAAGAATTTGGAACGGTTGCACTTGGTACGTCAGGTTTTCCTTAAGTTCCACTTCTTCCGGCTGTAACACGTGAGATGGATCAGAGAGATACCTCCGTAGATGCGACACATGAAATACATTGTGAATTCCTGGCAGATTGGGTGGTAAAGCCAATCGGTATGCAGACTCTCCAATCCGGTCCATGATCAGATACGGTCCTAAGTACCGTGGACTTAACTTCTTAACTCCCATTCTCCTTCCGAGTCCCGATGTAGGTGTGATTCTCAAGAATACAAGGCCTCCGACTTCGAAAGATAGGGCTTATGACGCTTGTCGTAATAACTCTTCTGTCTGGCCTGAGCCCTCTGCATATTTTCCCGAATCTTCTTTACCTGTTCGGATGTTTCTTGAATTAAGTCAGGTCCTAACATACTTCGCTCACCTACGTCAGTCCAACATAAAGGGGATCTGCATTTCTCCCATACAAAGCTTCGTACGGTGCCATCTGAATACTGGAGTGGTAACTATTGTTGTAAGCAAATTCAATCAAGGACAGATAATTATCCCAGCTGTCTCCTAACTCCAAAACGCATGCTCGCAACATGTCCTCTAATGCTTGAATGGTGCGTTCCGTCTGTCCATCGGTCTGCGGATGATAAGCAGTACTCAACCTCAAATGGGTCCCTAATGCTCTTTGAAAGGATTCCCAAAACTTTGATGTAAACTTGGGATCACGATCACTGGCAATACTCGTAGGAACTCCGTGTAGTTTCACAATCTCCTGCAGATAAATTCTAGCAAGCCTTTCTGTATTATACGTGGTTCTAACACGCAAGAAATGAGCTGACTTCGTTAAACGATCAATAATCACCCAGATAGCATCATATCCTTCTCGCGTCCGAGGAAGTCCAACTACAAAATCCATCGCAATACTGTCCCACTTCCATTCGGGAATCTCCAAAGGTTGAAGGAGTCCCGACGGTTTCTGATGTTCGTACTTCACCTTCTGACAAGTTAAGCATCGAGATACATACTCAGCAATATCACGCTTCTTACCCGGCCACCAAAACGAGGTCTTCAAATCATGGTACATCTTCGTGGATCCAGGATGAACTGCATTCTTACCCTTGTGATCTTCCTGCAAAACTTCTTGGCACAACTAACCGACCTCGAAATCTCCAGATATCATTCTCGTCCTTTACTACCTCTTGGTTACCAACCAACTCGCGGACTAACTCTTCATCTTTCTGAGCCTCCTTAATTCTACTTATCAATTCATTCTCCACCTTTATACTTCCCAATCTTATGCTATGCCCTCTCTCATCTACAGATAAGTTCAAATCTCGAAAGGCCTCAAACAATTTCAGCTCTTCCATCATCAGAGTTGCAGTGTGCAGTGTCTTCCTACTCAGGGCGTCAGCTACCACGTTTGCCTTTCCTGGTGGTATTTAAGTTCAAAATCGTAGTCCTTCAGAAATTCCATCCACCGTCGTTGCCGCATATTCAGCTCCTTCTGGTTGAACAAATACTTCAAACTCTTATGATCGCTGAACACGTCAAACTGCGAACCATACAAGTGGTGCCTCCAGATTTTAAGTGTGAACACTATAGCTGCTAACTCCAAATCGTGCGTAGGATAATTCTCTTCGTGAGGCTTTAGTTGTCGGGAAGCATAAGCTACCGCCATATGATCCTGCATCAACACGCATCCAAGTCCTTTCAGCGACGCATCACAGTATACTTCGAACTTTCGGGTAGGATCCGGAATCGTGAGTACGGGAGCACTCGTTAATCTGCTCTTTAGTTCCAAGAAACATTCTTCACAAGCTTCAGTCCACTCAAAAGGCTTGTCCTTCCGAGTGAGACGAGTAAGAGGTTGCACTATCTGAGAGAAATTCTGGATGGACCTTCGATAGTATCCAGCAAGACCTAAGAAACTTCTTACTTCGGTGACAGTCTTGGGTCGTTACCAATTCATGACAGCTTCAACTTTGCTGGGGTCCACCGCGATACCTTCTGATGAAATGACATGGCCCAGAAACTGGACCTTTTTAAGCCAAAAATCGCACTTTGACCACTTCGCGTACAATTGCTTCTCCTTCAAGATTTGCAAGACAATCCTCAGATGTTCCGCTTGCAGCTCTTCATTAGCTGAGTAAATCAGGATGTCGTCGATAAACACAATAACAAACTGATCAAGGAACGGGCGGAAGATGCGGTTCATGTAGTCCATGAATACCGCTGGAGCATTCGTAAATCCGAATGGGATCACCTGATATTCGTAGTGCCCAAAACGAGTCCTAAAAGCGGTTTTCGGAATATCCTCCGGTTTGACCCGGATCTGATGGTATCCCGATCGTAAATCTATCTTGGAAAAGACTCGGGCTCCTCTCAGTTGGTCCATCAAATCGTCGATCCTCGGTAGCGGATACTTATTCTTCACCGTAACTTTGTTCAGCTGGCGATAATCTACACACAGACGTAAACTTCCATCCTTCTTCTTAATCAAGATGGCTGGAGCACCCCATGGAGAGGCACTCGGTCTGATGAATTCCTTTGCCAAAAGCTCTTCTATCTGCTTCTTCAACTCTCGCAGTTCCAAAGGCGCCATACGATACGGAGCAATGGAGATTGGTCCAACTCCAGGAACAAGTTCGATAGAAAATTCTATTTCCCTATGAGGAGGCAATTGAGGTATTTCATCCGGGAATACCTCCTCGAATTCTCTAACTACAGGTACATTCTGAATTTGATTGTCAACCGAGGCCTCAGCCTCGATCGACAAAAGATACCCTGTTGCTCCCTTGCGGAGCTCTTTTCTAACTTGCAATAAAGAAATGAGAGAGGAAGGTTGCAAATTACCATCTTTCGCATCCAGTGCGAACACCCGTGCTTGCGTAGGTTGTTGATCAGCGTTCTGGGGGCATTCGTAAGCGAAATGTCCTTGCTGACCACATCAGAAACATGCATTGTTGTTCTTGCGACAAACTCCAAAGTGATTCTTTCCACACGTAGCACAAACAGTCGCACCCTGCCGTCCAGTTGACGATTGACCAACAGTATTGCTCCTCTTAAAATTTCCAGGCCGCGCCTGCAACTGCGGACCTCTGCCTCGACCCCTACCAGGTGTCGTCCTGAAGAATCTGCCTGAGTGATAGCAGTTCCGTGTGCTTCATTCTTCTCATTGCTTTAGGAAAATACTTATCCAAAAATACTTGTCTGAATAAACGTTGCCAGTCCCCCAATGGTAGTGATAAGATCCCCTTCCGCATCGCCAGACCTTCCCCGAGTTGAACCGCGACCACCTGCCATGATTCTGCACTCACAATATCCTGAGATGAGTTGATCAGGCTCACCGCAAGTTATTCATGGCAGCAGTCCCCAGTAGGTACTCGTGTTCAATTCGGACAAGTTAGCTATGCATCCGTGTCTTATCACAGAACGGTCCTAACAATCTAACTACCCTAGTCTCAAACACTTAAACTATAGCACATTTAGACAGTCAATCAGCAGATAAACACAATCAACAATCAAGTCAATCAATCACAAGCGAATCCATGGACCAAACTGCTCTGATACCAATTAGTGTAACGCCCTCCCTTGTATGCATCCAAGAGAGTCATTTGCTAAGCGGAATTAGAGTCGTTAACGTCACATGAGTTAACAGAGATTCTCATATATATATATATTGTCAACTCCGAAACACGTTTCTACAATTCTTATCACTTCTGTTTGGACGATAAAAAATATTTTAAGTGATTTAGAACGAGCACGTTTGGGGCTTCGCGTGCATATAAAATAATAGTAAATCAGAGTTCGTTTGCTCATAAAAACACCACCCGTAAGGTGCACTGTAAAAACTTCAGCATATAAGTCTTTCAAAAATTCCTTTCACAAACGTTTTCCAAAATAGCCGCTGTTCATAAAGTTCAAGATAAAATAAAGATGATAAGGTCTACAGTCATCCAAGAGTACCAAAACATTAAACATTACAGTCATCCAATCAATCAAACAGCAACAGTGATAATCCATGCATCAGCAAGCAACAGCAAAACATCACTCCTTCAAATGCTTTTACGTCCTCCTGCCATTTTGGAAAAATAGCAGCCCCGAAGGGGTGAGAATAATCCCAGTAGTGTGGCAACAAAACCAGTAATATAACAGTATTAACTAGGCACCAAATCATAAACAGTCACTTCAACATATCCTTGTTCCTTTTCCTTTTTCCTTTTCATCATATTCATATATATAGCGCATATAACGCCTTTCCTTTTCATCATATTCATATATTGCGTATATAACGCCCTTTCCTTTGCGCTTTTAGCACCGTCGTGCGCGCACTTCACAGTGGAATCAAATATCCCTTGGCACCTGAGCTCCATGTGGATTCCATCTGTGGGCCTATGCGGACTGATGCCAAGTGTCCCATACCCCGGTACCTTGGGGATGCCTATATGATGCTTGCTCAAACACATGGTCCTGTACATAACTGTTCTAAAACAAGGCCTATATGATCTTGATACATGCATGTCATGCTATGCTTTCACACACAAAGCGTAAAAATGCGGTATGATGTAAGATGCATGCTTATATACCTTTCATATAGCCATCACGGCACATATACTTTTCATATGCGTTATGCTGCCACATAACGTCTTTACCTCATAATCATATAGCCATCACGGCACATTTTTGGCAGTTTCCTTTCATCATAATGGAACATAATACTTTTACGGAATATGGAGCATCATGTCACAATTTTATACCAGTAGTTAATAGTCACATTAGGTAATATCGCCTGACACTTACCTTGTGTGCCTTAAACAATACCAAACAGCAGCGAAGTATCTCACTTCTTATGCACACCTAAATCAATTACAACCAATCATTTACAGCGGCGATTTACAGCAGAAACAGTGAGCATACAGCAGTGTTTTACAGTGGAAAACAGTGAGCATACAGCAGTGTTTTACAGCAGAAAAACAGTGAGCATACAGCAGCGTTTTTACAGCAGAAAACAGTGACGTTTGTGCTTAAAACAGTGAGCAGAAACAGTGAGTTGTTCTTTAAAACAGTGAGCAGAAAACAGTGGTATTTTCCTTAAAAATAGTGGACAGAAACAGTGACGTTTTACTTAAAAACAGTGGACAGAAACAGTGACGTTTTACAGCAGAAAAATAGTAGCACCTTACAGCAGAAATAGTGACCATTTTAAAACAGAAACAGTGACATTTTGGACCTCAAAACAGTGGCAGAACAGTGGCTTTAGACAGTGGCAGAAACAGTGGTATTTGAATGTTAAAACAGTGACATTGTCAATGGCATTTGAACCTCAAAACAGTGGCATAAATAGTGTTATTTGTGCATCAAAACAGTGGCATGAATGGTTGCATTTGAACATGAAACAGTGACATAGGTAGAGGTATTTGCACATCAAAACAGTGGCATAAAGAGAGATTTTTGAACATTAAGACAGTGGCATAAATGGTGATTAAAACAGTGGCATAAATCATGATTTTTGGACATTAAAACAGTGAGCATACATAGTGGGGTTTGAACATCAATACGGTGGTTATTTATGCAGAAACAGTGGCTCCTAAAGTACTAAAACAGTGAGTATTTTTGGTGCAAAACAGTGACATATGTGACATCAAAACAGTGAGCGTTTTATGCAGAAACAGTGGCACATAATGGACTAAAACAGTGAGTGTTTTTATGCAGAAACAGTGGCATATAATGGACTAAAACAGTGAGTGTTTTTATGCAGAAACAGTGGCACTAAAACAGTGAGTGTTTTTATGCATGGCATTGTTTTTATGCAGAAACTATGACATTTTAAAAAACAGTGGCATCAAAATGGTGAGCTTGTCCAACCGAAACAGTGGCATATGCATTCTCAAAACAGTGGCACTTTCATACAAAACAGTGGCATCAAGATGGTTCTCTTGTAAAACTGAAACAGTGGCCTATTCATCCTCAAACAGTGGCACATTCATAGAGAAACAGTGGCATATATATCCTCAAAACAGTGGCATATTCATTCCAAAACAGTGGCATTAACTCAAACATAACCATGGGACTTTCATTCCATTATATCATGCAATGTGCTATAAGGCTTAAAGAAAATCTCATGCAATAATGAAAATACACAAGTATCATCAAGTAACTCCATCCTTATTCCTTCACCATGCTCATTCAAGAATCCAACACAAATAGAACCAAGTAGACATCTCATGCACACATAGTTTCACACAATGTAAAAGGTCTAAGTTCTAGGCTTACCTCTTGTTGCACACACTCCTTGCTCACACACCACACCTTTCTAGTTCTACCAACAACAAGTCCACACTTCCTAGGAGATGATCTATGCGCATAAATGGTGAGGAGGACACCTTTGGACAGCTTCCAAGAGTGAGTGCCAAGGCTGGACAGTGAGGGGAAAGTGAGGAGGAAAACTCACACTTGCTTGGTGTTCTTGAGTCACGGTTTTGAGAGGTGAGGGAAGGTGAGTTACCAAGGTTTTTCTTTCTCCAAGAGGGCTTGTAGTCACGGCTAGAGAGGGAGGAAAGGAGGAAGGAACTTGGCTGAACTTGTGCAAAAGTGAGGAAGGCCTCTTGTGTGCGCACATCTTAAGGAGAAGGGAGGAGAGGTTGCAATGATGAAACATCATGAAAAATCTGGTTTCTTGTGAAGGTGGGACTGCACACAAGGTCAAAACAAGCAAGGGGTTGCTTCTAATATACACTATGCACATGCAAGGAGTGAGGGAGAGGTTCAGATCTGAATATGTGCTAACAAGTCAGAATTTTTTAACACAAACAAACAAGCCATGCGCACAAGAAGGAGAGGAAGGAGGTGTCATCAAGAGCACATGCTAGGAGGTTCACCAAGTCCACAAGCAAGACAGCTTTGTGGCAGCCAAAAAATCTGCTTTGGGGGTGTCCTTGTGCGCACATGATGGGGGAAGTGCAGTCCAAAATCCTTCTTTGGTTGCATGTGGAAGCAAGGGCAGATTTGGCTCATGATGGACTGCCAAAAGCATGCAAAAATCTGCACAATTCAGCCTCATGATGGAAGGTGTAAGGTGGTTCTCCAAGTCAACACACAATGCAGATTTTGTGTCATAAAAATCTGCTCCAAGACACCTCCATGTGCGCCTAAAAGAAGAAGAATGCAGCCCAAAATAGTGCTAAGGTGTACATGTGTCTTTCATGCAATGAAGTTGAATCCAAATGATGCACAAGCTAGGTGTGAGGTGGCGGTCATGAAGGGAAAGTTGGCAGATTTTTCTAAGTCCTTTTCTACTTTTTATGCGCAAGAAATGAGTGGTAAAAAGATTGCCATGTGATGGTTCCTTGGTACACAAACATCCTTGTTGGACAAGGCTTAGGGGAGATACGGATGGTTACAACTTTGGGCTGAATCAAGGTAGGTCCAAAAGCCATCCTTGGGCCAAAGGCCACACACAAGAAGAACCCAATCACACAAGTCCAATAGTGACAAGTCCACACACACTAGCCCACTTCCAAAGTCCAATAAACACTAAAGCCTTCTAACACACACTCAATTTACTCATATGAATTTAATAAATTTCACATGCCTACATATGCACCCTCCTATGATTTAATTTAAATACTTACCTTAGTCTCATCCAAGGATAAAGATCAAACAATTCGCAAGCCATCAAACCTACACCATAAATCCGAATTCTACACATACATCTATAACATATAGTACTAATGTATTTTACTAATTATGCGGGATGTTACAATATAGAAAGCCTAATGAGACCTAGAAGATATGGGAACTAATAATTTAGTGGGCTAGTACATGAGATAGGAGAGCCCTTGGACATAATGTTTTGAACCCCATTTCTCCCCTTGGCCGACGGCCCAAGTGCCCTAAGTGGGGCTTATGTGTAGTCACAAACTCTTATCTAATCCTCAACTTATCTTAAGAAACTTACAAGGCTGTCCATGATTGGCCTAGAACCAACACATGGCAAAATTCAGCCATCTTGCATTCCCTTGTTCCATGCGCTAGAATGGGCACCAAGCAAACTGATTGCTTGTGGCATTAGTCTAGCCCAACCAGCCTTTCAAAGTGAGAGTGAGAAATTTTACCACCAATAGTTTCCTAGGGTCCAAGGGGATGATCTCCAAGCAATAGTTCAACACAAAAAACCCCCAAAACTTCCCCAAAATCCCCAAATTTTCGTGGCTGATTTATGGCTCTTTCTCCCTCCACAATGCTCCCCACGAGATGCACTCTACATGAAAGTCATTCACAAGAGTGTGGGGAACAACTTTGTAGTTGGAAGTTTTTCCAAGAAATGGCTAGAAAAGGGAGTTAGAAAATCAAAAGCTTAAAGCCCTAAAATGGAGGCGAAGTCCGCGGGAGAGAAGAAGAGAGTAGGAGAGAGAATCAGATTTTTTAAACTAAAAGGGTCACTTAAGTCACTTAAGACCATATGTGGGTCCCACATGCATATTAACTTTAATAAATCATCTAATTTAAACCACAAATTCATAACCTACGTATTTTTCTCGTTCACGTCATATTTTTGTTTCATAAAAATAGTGATCATAATTTCACGCTTATCGATATAATTATACCACAGTATTTTACTCCGGAAAAATCACCATTCATCAATTTTTTCGTAACTTGCCTATCCACTCGATTTTTCGTCTTGAATCCATTTCCGGCATTATTTTTATCATTTGAGACCTTCTACTCGATTTTTTATGCCTAAGGTTACGTGTTTGGTAATTTACCATTTTTCCCTTCCTACGTATTTTGGCTCCAATTTCCGGATTTCCACTAATCCTACCCTTTTAAATCAACATTATAACGTATAATTACGCATTTAGAAATACGAGGTGTTATATTTTACTTCTAGGGTTATTTAACATTTTTTCTTTTCTTTTTAAAATTTATTGCTTTTATTTTAAAAGGTATTAACTGAGTTGTGACGACTTGTTAATCCTGCAATTATCATCTCAGATTATTTTAGTTATGACAACTTGGTAATCTGGAACCTTTAAATCTGAAACTTCTAAATGAACTATTCATTATTATTTTTATTTTTATTTTCAAAAAAATCAATCAAACACACAAATATTTCTAAAGAACGACGTGGCTTTGAATTCCTCACTGTACCAGAGGATACGTAGGAGCAGAACTCTTTCCGTCAAGCTAAAATAAAATTTTAATATTTTAGTCTTTATTCTTCTTAAATAATCATATTTATTTCAAGGGATAAAACAAATATTTTTAAAATCTATTAATAATTTGTACAATTAATTTAAGGCAACTGTTTTTAGCTTGACGGTAAGAGTTCCGCTCTGACGTATCCTCTGGTGCAGTGAGGAATTCAAATCCACGTCGTTCTTTAGAAATATATGTGTGTTTGATTGATTTTTCTAAAAATAAAAATGAAAATAATAATAAATAGTTCATTTAGAAATTTCAGATATAAAGGTTTCAGATTACCAAGTTTTCACAACTAAAATAATCTGAGATGATAATTGCAGGATTAACAAGCTGCCACAACTCAGTTAATCCATTTTAAAATAAAAACAAGAAATTTTAAAAAGAAAACAAAAAATGTTAAATAACCCTAGAGGTAAAACAAATTCAAATTTAATATATTTAATTTAAATAAGTTTGGGTTATCAAGTTGTCACAACTAAAATGACCCAGAAAGCTAGGAGATTAACAAGGCATTACGCGAAAATTAATCCCTAATTATAAAAAAATACAAAAATAATAAATTTGAAATAGACTTGGGTCATCAGGCTGTCTGTAACAAAAAAACCCAAAAAGTTAGGAGATTAACAATGCGTCACGCCAAAATTAATCCCAAATTTAAAAAACAAAAACAAAAAAAATAATACCAATTTTTTTTTGAAATAAACTTGGGTCATCAAGTTGTCTCAACCAAAATGACCCAAAAAATTATGAGACTAACAAGGCATCACGCCCAAATCAATCCATAATATAATTTCTAAGCTATATAAGAAAACTTCTAATAAGACACGAAAAACATAAAATAAATACACAATTATAAGAAAATTCCTAACAAATAAAGAATATAAAAGCATACAAAAAAAATTATTAACTAAAGGAGGAGGTAAATAGACTTACCTCAAAGATGATCAAAACTTGGTGTATGGCACCCGAGTGGAATTGCGTTAACAGGTTTTTTATAATTCTCACTTCTTTGTCCTGTAAAAACACAACCAATAGGTGAGAAATATCATTAACATAGAGGAATCAATATAATAAGCAAATATTTATTTAACTTGCTCTTTTATTACTCAATTCTTATAATTTCCAGCTTGGAAAACCACATTTGCCAGAGGCACATCAATATCGCTGCTGGAACAGGTCCTACTCAAAGCTGTTATTTTTTCTAAAATGGCCCTCTTTCCCTTTTCCATCTTTTTGATTGCTCTCTTCCTTTTTCCCTTATTGAAGGACAAAAATATGTGTTCATAACTTCAATTTTTTCTTTTGTTTTTCTTTTTTATGTTTTTTGTATTTTTTTTGTTATTTTTAAATATTTAAGATAAAATTAGGTGTTCACAGTCACCCCTCTTAATTTGTTTCTTACTAGGTCAAATAACAATTGGCATATTATCATTGTAAGAAACAAATAAAGACATGAATCCTAATTTTGTCCAAGAACAACAGAAAACATATGCGGGGTGAGATGTAATCTAAAATTTAAACATAGTGAGCCTTTGAGCTCTAAAATAGAAGACATGAATTTTGGTAAAGCCTAAGCCTTTGAACCTGAAGATTAAATGCTTGAATTCATCTGTATATAAAAAGGGAAATATGGAACCAATTGTATAAGTATTCAATATTGGAAAAGAAAAGTTTTGTAACCAACTTGATATGGGTTGACAAATTGAGTTGAAAAGAAATATTTGAAACCAACTGATATGTGATCTCAAGTGGAAAAGAAAATGTGTGTAACCAACTGGATTTGGGTTCAAAAACAAACAGAGAAAAAAAAACAAAGAAAACAAAGAAGCTCGTTAGATCGTAATTCCAAATGAACGATCTGAGAAAAATTCAGGTCATACAAAGAAAAAGAAGAATGGAAATATGTTAGGCTGAAAACCCGAAAAGGCGTTCTAAGCAAAAATAAGGGCAAAATAGACATGTGTATTCTCAGGAAGCTCTTGAAGAAGACATTGGGCATAACTTTATTTCAATGCTACACTGGGGAAGAATGACTAAGATCGGTTGAACAACAATGTGATGATGAATGTAGCAACAGATACATTGGTTGAATCATTGTAACATCCCGCGAAATTAGGAACGTATACAAACTACCTTTAGTAATGGAATACATGATGGACTCGAAATATATATATATATGTTCAAGGTGGAATAAATTCGAGTTAGGAAATTTAATTGTGTGCATGCATGTATTAGAAATAAATAGGAACAATTCTGAATATTGAACATTAGTTATAAGTATGTGATTAATTTCAATTTAATGAATAAACTTTTAGTAGATAATTAGAGGGTACATAAAATAATAAGGCATGGGTTAATTCTTAAGATGGGAGAACAATTGGACTTATATATTTTGACCCCATTTTCCATTAAGGGCCACGGCCCAAGTCCTTGGTGGGGGTTTTGTTTCAGCCCAAAGTCTTCCTTAAGTCCATCCTTTGGTTTATCTTAGAAAATCTGAATGCTTGATACTCATTGGCCAAAAATCTGCACGCATACCCACTCATTGGACAACAAACCACACGCCATTCTCTCCCTCCACTTCTCTTCTCTTGTGCGTATAGTGGAACAAGTAATGTTACTTGTTGGTCTTTGATTCGGCTTGGTGTGAAGTAGCATCATCTTCTCCTCTCCATGCTTCGGCCAAACCCCATCGGTGGAACAAATATCCACTTCAACTCATCTATCTAAAAATTAACTCCTTCCCTTGTCCTCCCCAAGCACGGAAGAAAAACCAAGTTAAACATCATCACCCTATGTGCCCAAAAAGAGCAAAACAGAACCGCTTGAGCACCTTTGGTTCAGGGCAGAGAACGCAGACCATTACCTTTTTTTCTACACAAAACCCGTGAGCCTTCCTAGAGAGGAACCAACGCCCAAGTCTCCAATTTTCTTCCCTGTATCACTTGACTGGGTGCAACCAGAGGAGGTATTGTGCCTTCATTCCCTTGTTCGCTAGTGTCCTATACAGCTGATGGAGAGTCCTCGCTGCATGCAAATTGAGATTCAAGTTTTTCCCTTTAGTTGCTGCTCACTTTATTTTCAGCCGTGAAACAATTTTCATGAAGGTGGGATATTACTTTTCTCCTGCGCTTCTGTACCTGAATCAATTCTGATTGGGGTTCTTCTCTTGCATGCAGCCTAAAACTGAACCTGGAAGAGTTGGAGAGGGAATTGCGGTTCCTTTATTGAGCTGCTAGTTATGTGTATTTCTAGAAGGTAAAGGCCAAACCTAAACTCCTACCTCACCTCATTGTGTCGGTTAGTAGTTGTATGTTAAGGGGATAGCTTGATTTTATTATTCCTTCTCCTCTGCCTCCCTAGTCGGATGTCTAGTTTTTTTTGTGTCAAAGAAGATCTTTTAAGTTTTTTGTACCCGATTGGATATGATTTTTACAATGCAACAAGGTTTTTCAAGAAAACTACTATTTCAGCAAACATTGTATTTTTGAAAGTCCATTATGATTTCAGTAAACCACCAGATTTCAAACTAAGAGTAAATTAGTAACATGAAAACGCAGTTCTGTATTTAATTCAAATCCGCTACGGCTCTAATCCGCTTAGCAGACAACTCCCTTGGATGCGTACAAGGGAGGGTGTCACACTAAATGGTATCAGAGCAGTTTTGATTCAAGGTGTTTGTGTTTGATGAAATGTTTGTTGTTTGTATTGGGTTACTAATTGTTAATGTTTGAATGTATTGGCTGTTGCATATGTTCGTTGAACTTGTTGTTGCTTGAATATAGCTGTTAAATGGGTGTTAGCCAAAATTGCCTTGTACTTTGAGGTGCGATGGTACTGGTAGGATGATACGAACCCTCCACCGGACACCGCGGATCCCATACAACCGGTAGTGGTTGAGAGGAGTATGAGCCATGGAAGGGGAAGAGAAGAAGTAGGGAACAGAAACGCTGGAACGGTGAGAGCAAAAAGAGAGACAAGACCTCCTCAGTGGCTTCGCGACTTTCGGATGATGACAGCTGGCTTCAGAGGAGTTCACTTGAAGAGTCTAGAAGGGGACAGCTAGCATCATATGGATAATGGGCTGATGTGATGAAGGCCCAAGGTGGTGGGCGGGTCGGCGAATAACTTAGGTGGGCTGGGTATTAGTATAAGAATAAGTGGGCTGGGGGTGCTTAAGCCCATTGTTATTTTTCTGCATAGTGAGTCTCTTCTATATAGTGAGAGTGGGACCCTAGTAGAGGATCATTCTGAAAATATCTTGTAACAAACTTCTTCTTCCTTCCTTACAAAAACTTCTGGAGTTGCCGGCATCCTTGAATTGCCGTTGGTAATATCAATTTACGTATATTTTCTCCTTGATCTTGACTGAGTAGATAATTGATAGTTATCAATTGGTGCTCTTTTCATTGAGAGTTAACTTCCTTACAAATGGCGGAAGGAACTCGTTCCACAGTAAAGACAAATGTGATGGAAGAATGTATGACCAAACTTGCACGTCATGAAGAACAGTTCACTGCAATTGGGGATTTACTCCAGAGCATGAACCTGAAATTGACATTAATGGAGGCCAAACTGGATCAGAACCAAAAGGGCAAATCGGAGTATAAGGCGGGAAGTAGTGCTGAGGCAGGATTAAACACATTCCTGGGAAGTAATGCCTATAAATCAGTAAAGTTCTCCGTACCTAGATTTGCAGGTGGGAACCCTGAGCCATGGATCCACAAGATCCAACAATTTTATGGATTCCACAACTTGAATGATGAAGATAAGCTGACCTTGACGTCTTTCCAGATGGATGGGGTGGCTGAGAATTGGTTCCATTGGATGGAACGAAATCAGCGATTGTCCACGTGGAATGCTTTTGTGATAGCATTGCGTTCACGTTTTGGACCGTCCAAATACCGAGATCTTCGAGGGGAATTGGGAAGACTGACACAAAATGCCACAGTCGAGGAGTATCAGAAGGAGTTCGAGCAATTGTCCAATTTAATCATAGGAATCGATGATGTTACCTTGCAAAGTTACTTTGAGAGTGGGTTAAAGCCTGAAATTCGGAAGGAAGTCCGACTGCACCTTCCCGATTCACTGCAAAATGCCATTGAATTGGCTAAGGTGGTGGAGGATAAGTTGAACGATCGCACCCCTGCACGGTTTGGGTATCAGCGAAATTTTACAACCAACCAGACGGCCAAGCAGCAACCCGGTTTGTTACCAACTCCCAACAAAGGAACGGGCCACACAGCAGGAGCACCGAAAGATATGGTGCCAATCAAGCGATTGTCAGCAGCTGAAATGATGGAAAAAAGAGAGAAGGGGCTTTGTTATTATTGCGATGAGAAGTTCAACCGCAATCATGTATGCAAGGGACGGATGTTCCTCATGCTTAGCCAAGAGACTGAAGAAGAAGAGAAAGAAGAGGAGATAGTAGTCACAAATGAGAAGATTGGGGGTGAGGAAGAAATACCTGGCATTAGTTTACATGCGATGGATGGACAATATTCTTCCAGTACTCTGCGATTGAAAGGAATGATCAATAAGAATCCTATTCAGGTGCTGGTAGATGGGGGCTCCACTCATAACTTTGTTCAAGAAAGGATAGTCAAGTTTCTGGGGCTGGAGGTGAAACCAATTGAGCCGTTTCAAGTGCTGGTGGGAAATGGGGCGAATCTGGGATGTAAGGGAGTTTGTAAGCAAGTGGGACTGGAATTACAAGGACACCAATTCCTGTTGGATCTGTTTGTATTGCCTATACAGGGAGCAGAGGTAGTGTTGGGAGTACAATGGTTATCTGAATTCGGGGATATAACCACTAATTACCGACAATTAGTTTTGAAGTTTGAAAAAGAAGGGAAGATGATTGAGTTGAAGGGAGAACCACGGGTACAGGTGGAATCCATAGAGCTGCATCAACTCAGACGGTTAAGCAACTCTGATGCCGTGGCTACTTATTTCCAATTGCAGACCATTGACCACCAACAGCCGAAGGAGCCTTACATAGAAGGGAATTACCCGTCCCTGTTGCAACCCATACTGCAGGAGTATGAGGAAATCTTTGCAACTCCCAGCCAGCTACCACCCTCAAGGCTTGAAGATCACCGAATCCACCTTGAACCTGGAACAAAGGCAGTGAATGTTAGACCATACAGGTATCCTTATTTTCAAAAATCGGAAATAGAAAAAATGGTAAAAGAAATGCTTGATTCGGGTGTTATTAGGCCAAGTTTAAGTCCTTTCTCCTCGCCAGCCTTGTTGGTAAAAAAAAAAGATGGGACCTGGAGATTTTGTGTAGATTACAGAGCACTGAACCAAGTCACCATACCGAATCGGTTCCCAATTCCAACGGTGGATGAGATGTTAGACGAATTGGCAGGGGCAGTGATTTTTTCCAAGATGGACCTTCGTTCAGGGTATCATCAAATCCGAATGGCTCCTGAAGATGTTTATAAGACAGCTTTTAGAACCCACCAAGGACACTATGAGTTCATAGTGATGCCCTTTGGGCTCACCAACGCTCCGGCAACCTTTCAAGGTATTATGAACTCAGTTTTGAGGGCATATTTACGCAAATTTGTTATAGTGTTCTTTGATGACATATTAATATATAGTAAGTCAGTGTGGGAACATGTGGAGCACTTAAGGTTGGTTATGGACTGTCTCCGGCAACACCAATTGTATGCCAAAAGGTCCAAATGTGCATTCGGCCAGAAGGAAGTGGACTATCTAGGCCACATCGTGGATGCTAAGGGGGTAAGACCGGATGCTGGAAAAATTCAGGCAATTATGGATTGGGGCAAACCCTCCAACCTGAAACAATTACGTGGGTTCCTTGGTTTAGCAGGCTATTACCGCAAGTTTGTTCGCGGTTTCTCCCAAATTGCAGCACCATTAACTGCCTTGTTACACAAGGATGCCTTCCATTGGAATGAGAAAGCTGAACAAGCTATGTTGGAACTAAAGAGGGCCCTGTCCAGCCCACCCGTCTTAGCACTACCAGACTTTAAAAAAAAATTTGTGTTGACCACCGATGCTTCAGGGATCGGTGTGGGAGCGGTGCTAAGTCAGGACAACCGTCCAATAGCTTATTTCAGTAAAAAGCTTAATCCTAAGATGCAGCAAGCTTCCACCTACGTGAGGGAGATGTTCGCTATCACGGAAGGGGTTTCTAAATGGAGACAATATCTCCTAGGGGGACCTTTCGTCATCAGAACAGACCAAAGAAGCCTGAGGGACATGATGGGACAGGTGATACAGACCCCGGAACAACAGCGTTTTTTAGTGAAATTATTGGGCTTTGACTATACTATCGAATACTACCCTGGAGCGGTGAATAGGGTGGCTGATGCCCTGTCCAGGAAGTCAGAAGACGAATCAGCCATGGCAGCAGAAGAAGCTTGTGCAATGATCATCACTACCGTCAGCAACAACCTGAGTGAGCAGATCAAAGTCGAAGTTAAGACAAATGCCGAGTTACTTCAGCTAAAAGACAGAATTGAAAAGGGTACAGCAGGCTATGAAAACTACAGCTTAAGGGAAGGACTGATACTCTTCAAGGGGAGAATTACCATAGCTTCGAATTCAGAACTCCGCACGGTTATCTTACATGAATTCCATTCGTCATTGATTGGAGGCCACGGAGGAGTCAAGAAGACCTTACAGCGGATAATCCCAGTTTATTACTGGCCCAACCTGAAAAGAGATGTCCAAGAGTTTGTTAGTACTTGTCCAATTTGCCAAGTAACCAAATACCAACCGTTATCCCCAGCCGGATTGCTTCAGCCTTTACCAGTACCCCTAGCTATATGGGAAGATTTATCCATGGATTTTATCATCGGGCTGCCGAATTCCGAAGGTAAAACGGCCATTTTGGTTGTGGTAGATCGACTTTCCAAGTATGCACATTTCATAGCCTTGCCATCAAATTTCACAGCAACAAAGGTAGCGTCAGTCTTTGTTGAAAACATCTGCAGGTTGCACGGTATTCCCCACTCGATTGTATCGGACCGCGACAGCATCTTTGTTAGTAAATTTTGGGCTGAGCTCGCACGGTTGAGTGGCACCAAACTCTGTTACAGCACCGCTAATCACCCGGAAACGGATGGACAGACGGAGGTCACAAATAGAGGGTTAGAACAGTACTTGCGCTGTTACACCATGGAATCACCGAAGCAATGGGTACAATACCTGCCGTGGGCGGAATTTTCTTATAACTCAGCATACCACTCGTCAGTTGGGGCTTCACCGTTCCAAATCGTGTATGGCAGAACTCCTCCTAGCATCCCTCTGTATGAAGGTACCACATCATCAGTTGAGGCTGTCGACGCCTTGTTGACTCAGCGAGATGAAATAATAAGGAAACTCCGAGTTACCCTACACCAAACCAGACAGAGGATGAAGAATCAGGCAGATAAGAAGAGAAGAGACGTTCAATTTGAGGTGGGAACACAAATTTTGGTAAAACTACAACCTTACCGTCAAAGATCCGTGCGCAACCAGACGTACTCCAAGCTCCGACGTCGCTATTATGGTCCTTTTCCCATCATAGAACGAGTTGGTCCAGTAGCTTACCGGTTAGATCTGCCATTAGAGTCGCGGATCCATCCAGTTTTCCATGTATCCCTCCTTAAACAGTACCGGCAGAACCCATCCTTCCATTCCGCTCCTCTGCCTCGCGTGAGTTGGGACAACCATCCGGTCACCAAGCCCGTCGCCGTGCTCCGATCTCGCGCCATACAACAGGGAAAAGAAGAAAGCTTGCAACTTTTGGTCCAGTGGGAGGGGTTGCCGTTGGAAGATGCGACTTGGGTTTCCTACTCGGAGTTCCTACAAGCCTTTCCAAGCTTCGATCTTGAGGGCAAGATCGTGTCTTCAAGGGGAGAGGGAACTGATACGAACCCTCCACCGGACACCGCGGATCCCATACAACCGGTAGTGGTTGAGAGGAGTATGAGCCATGGAAGGGGAAGAGAAGAAGTAGGGAACAGAAACGCTGGAACGGTGAGAGCAAAAAGAGAGACAAGACCTCCTCAGTGGCTTCGCGACTTTCGGATGATGACAGCTGGCTTCAGAGGAGTTCACTTGAAGAGTCTAGAAGGGGACAGCTAGCATCATATGGATAATGGGCTGATGTGATGAAGGCCCAAGGTGGTGGGCGGGTCGGCGAGTAACTTAGGTGGGCTGGGTATTAGTATAAGAATAAGTGGGCTGGGGGTGCTTAAGCCCATTGTTATTTTTCTGCATAGTGAGTCTCTTCTATATAGTGAGAGTGGGACCCTAGTAGAGGATCATTCTGAAAATATCTTGTAACAAACTTCTTCTTCCTCCTTACAAAAACTTCTGGAGTTGCCGGCATCCTTGAATTGCCGTTGGTAATATCAATTTACGTATATTTTCTCCTTGATCTTGACTGAGTAGATAATTGATAGTTATCATAGGACTCGGTATTAAGCATGGTTATGCACACCTCAATGCTAGGAGGTGAGCCTGATCAACTCACTGATGCGTAAAGTGTGTGTGGACAATCATGGTGATCACCGGGTATACTTGTGCCTGAGCACTATGTGTGAAATGTTAAACTACTACTTGCATTAATAGTAATTATCATTTTTGTTCTTTATGGATTATATAGATGGTTGTATGTATGTATATGTTTAAGCTAATGTGAATGAGTGAGGCATTGAGCCGTAAATAATAACTGTTGTTACATAATTGCTTTTGTGATTCATGACATTTTCTTGTATGCTGTGATTGTGTTACATGGCTGGATGATAGGAACAGTTGTCCTTTTCACTAATTCCGTTAGGTTCCATAACTGAGTAAGTATAGCAGTAATATAATACTGAGAATGGATGTAGTTAACTAGCATTAAGGAGAAATTATCTCTTACCCTTAAACCTGTGTGGGGAAGAATTATGTGTATTGACACACCAATAATTTAAAGTAAATAAAGTTAATACTCTGTAAATTATAATTGGAGTTAAGTAATAATCAAACGTGTGGGCCCTAAGCCTTACAAATCCCCTAACGGTGAATTGGCACTAGACATCATTATTGAGAAAGAAGCTGTGAAACAAAGTGGTGATGTGTGGAGGAGGGTACTTGACTCCTACCTCCCTATTCTTCGTGTGAGTGATACTTGTCGTTCAAGCTCATATGCATTGAATTGCTTTGTATGATTTTGACCACTTTTGGACTTGCATATAGTCTATTGTCTCCGATTACAGTAACGGATTTTATGTGGCGATTATTTGAATTTATCAGTTTAGATTTTTAACATTATATTGGAACTGAATGCATAATTAAAGAAAGGTTATCTGAATTTAATTTAGAATATATTGGATTGAACAGAGATATTGGAATATGACTGTTTATAAGCTTTGACTGTTATGAGCTCATACCTGTTAGTTTGTATAATTATGGGTTCGGAAATTTGATATATGCTGGGACATAGGACCTAAGATTCGGTTCACACTATGAAAGCTATCATATTAATTAGGTCCCCTGAAATATTTTTAAAACTGCATGATTCAATCTTCTTATAGAGTGACTTGAAACTAAACTTGTTGAGCATTGTTTTTATTGATGACATAAAATATCTTGATTAGATTGACTTCCGAAAGAAGATAATGGTGGCTTTTATTTTCAATAATAGGAGCTGTAAGTGAAATTGGATGACTGAACCAGTGTTGATGTGATCTCTGTAGTTTAGCACTATCATAAATAAATGATTAATCAAACCAGCATGTTGTGTATTGTTATGACATACTTTTGGTATCCAAATCAAGAAAAAGATGTTCTTTACTTTACACTTGACAATTTTGCAATTTTGACCCTGCTATCAAGAAAATAACATTGTAGAATGACCGACAGAAATGAGTAGATGTGACAGGTTTAAAAAGAAAACTATATATATATTTTTCCATGAACATCAATCCTTAAATTGCATCTATCCCTTGCATGAATTGATTGAACTACTAATGGGGAAACAATGGATCCATAATTTTCTTGTTTTATGTTAGAGGCTGGAATGAATTATTATCTCGATTTAATTTCCTATGAGTTCAAACTTCTACATATGAATTAATATGAATCTCCTTTACCTTCGGCTCATAACTGTTGGGAACCGCAAATTATTTATGGATATGCACCTAGATCTAGTTACTGGTTGGAACTCTCTTATCATACTTGCATGGTTTCTTGGACATCTAATTATAAAAACTGAGTGTACAACATAAGAGTTGAATTTAAGTTAGCACTCTGATTTTGTTTAACTATTGTTTAATCGATATAATAATCAATATGTGATTTAAATACGCTGCTGTTGATGTGCCTCTGGAAAATGTGGTTTTTTTAAGCTGGAAATTATAAGAATTAAGTAATAAAAGAGCAATTTAAAAACATATTTGCTTATTATATTGATTCTTCTATGTTAATGAAATTTCTCACCTATTAGTTATATTTTTACAGAAAAAAAGAAGGAAAATTATAAAAAGCCTGTTAATGCAACTCCACGTGGGTGTAGCACACTACAGATTCCAGCAACATAGCACAGACCGCGCCAATTTACGAATTGCACAGCGGTACCTTAAAAATGACGCCCACTGGCGCTAGATACTTGAAGAAAATTGACAAAGTGAAGCGGCGCCACAACGGCGCTCACTAGCGCCAGTTTCGAACTTGAAGCGGTGACATACAGGCGGCGCCGACTAGCGCCATAGTGGCGCCAGTTCTTTAGAAACATTTTCGAGAAGGCAGTGGCACGGCGCCTAGTGGCGCCAACTAGCGCCGGATCTCTTGAAGAATTCACGAATTGGGCAGAAGCATGGCGCCTAGTGGCGCCGGTTTGCGGGAAAGCATTACCGTGTTTTCCGAGGGTATTTTTGGACGAAGGAAAAGATGCGTATAAATGGATCCTCTTCACAGAACCCTGAAGATCACTCAGAATTTCCGGAGGATGCTGACGGCTGTGCTCAAGAACTCTTCCACTGTTCATCTTGTTTATCTTCTTCTTCTATTTTATTTTTTGTTCTTGTTGAATATTGGATTTCTAGCCATGTCAATGGTTGGCTAATTCTCTTTATTGTAGTCAGGGTCACGATCCATATGTGAACCCTTGATAAAAAGGATTGATTTATCTTTATTCGTTCATATAATTATCTTTATCACTACTCTGTGAGGATTTTATATTTTCTTTGTTAGAATTGATCACTCTAATAGTTGATAATAGTCTGAGGATTTGAACCCTAGATAGGAATATTGGGGTTTTGATCTTGAAAGGGAGTAGGGTAACAATCTGTATGTGTGCTAGGAATAGATATTTTATCTGATTGCAGATGTTTAATTTATCGTGTTTAATGCTTAAATCCATGCGGAACATTGCAAGGAATTGGGGTTCTAATTGGGGTTAAAGGGTTAACCCTGCAAGGAATTGAGGGTTAACTATTAAATCTTTTTAGATGATAATTTATTTGAGTAATTATATAAATGATTATTGTAAATCAATCCGGAGTAAAAAGCGGGGATCATTTGGTGAATGAATCCTGGCTACAATGCTTTTCTCATATTTCATAAATCAATTTTCATTGTTGTTTTTAATTTTATTCCTCATCCCATAAAAATCCCAAAAATAAGTCTTTATTTTCAGTTCTCATTTCCATCAAATTGACAATATTTGTCACAAACCCTATTTGAATTCTTCCATTCTTTAAGAGAAAGTTTAATTGATATTTGATCCCAATACCTGTGGAGACGAACTTTATTTATCACTTTATTACTTGTACGATCGGTATACTTGCCGGGTAGCATCAAGTTTTTGGCACCGTTGTATCAATTAATTTTGATCGCTAAGATTGGAATTGTGAATATTTTTGTATTTTATTTATTTTTATTTTTATTTGAACAATGCTACTGATCTCTTTTCTGAGTTGTATGCGAGGTACACTCCCTGAATTTCCACTTAATTTGGATATTACTAGAGCAGTAAAGAGGAACAGAAAATTTGCTCGGAAGAAGCTTGAATTCAAAGAGTTAGGGATTATGTTTGAAGAAGCACAAACAATGGCATGAAATAATGATGATGCGGACAATCCGCTCATGGATACAATTCTGACGCCATCATTCAACAGACCAAATTCAAGCATTGTTCATCCAGAAGTGGGCAAAAACAATTGGGAGCTCAAGTCTGCCAATATTCATCTGGTAGAGCGAGCTCAGTTTGGTGGAGAGGCTGATGAGGACCCTCACAGGTTCATTGACAGATTTATGATGATTTGTGACTCCACCAAACAGCCCCAGGTTTCCAACGATGCAGTTAGGCTGGGACTGTTTCCCTTTGCTCTTAAGGGGAAGGCCTTGAATTGGTTGGAAAGGCAGCCAGTGAGAAGTATTTCGACATGGGAGAATCTATCAAACAAGTTCTTTGCTGAGTTCTTTTCAATGGAAAGATTTAACCAGATGGTGAATGATATCACCAATTTCACTCAGGCTGAGGGTGAAACTATGTGTGCAGCATGGAATCACTTCAAAGATCTAATGAGGAGATGTACTCATTATCCCATGACTAATGGTGATCAAGTCCGACTCTTTTTCAACGGTTGTAAACCTGAAGTTCAGATGGTGCTGAATGGTGTAGCAGGTGGTAGCATCAAATCCTTGAGAGCAAATGAGACTCTTGAGTTGATAGAAAGAATGGCTGCCAATGAAAATGAAGGTTTGACAGCCAAGCCTAAGAGCGGTATTCCGCACCTGGATAACAATGATGTGATTCTGGCTGAGAATAAGTTATTATCACAACAATTAGCAAATCTAACCTCAAGGTTAGATAAGATGCAGCTCTCTAATGTCCACACTCAAGCTGCTGCAGTTGTTTGTGAATATTGCAAGGACAATCATGAGTCTAATGAATGTCCGACCTTACTATCTGATGATCCTCCTCAACAGGTGCAGGTAAATGGTGTGTGGTATGATCAGAGGCCCCCACCATAAATTTTTCCAAGAAATCAAAATTTTCCTTCTGGAAATAATAACTTCCAGAGGAGGGTACAAGGTACTGGTCTTGATTTCAAGTCCAATAATTATTTGCGACCACCACCACTTCAACCGAAGGAACCTTCTGATTTAGAGAAGATAGTGGGACAATTGGCCTAACATTCTAATGCTTTTATGGAAGAGACTCGGGCAAATACCAGAAATACACAAGCTTTTATCAGAAATCTGGAGAACTAAATTGGCCAAATAGCTAAACAGATGGCTGAAAGAACTGCAGGCACCTTTCCTAGCAATACAGTCACTAATCAGAAGGATGATTGTATGGCTATAACTACTAGAAGTGGTAAAGTGGTGGCAACTCCAACAAAGCCAATCATTAATGTGGATGCTGGTGAAAAGGTTAAGGAGCCAGAAGAAGAAGTGGTAGTTCCTTCTGAAATTGAAGAACCTGTTCAAAAAGGTGAAGTAGAGGAGCCACAAATTATTGCTGCTGAAAAGAAGAAATTTGAGTTGAATCCTGAATATTTGAGGGCTATGGCACCTTACCTAGAATGTTTCAACATAGATGCTCAAAAATAGCAATATTCAAGATTTCTTGATATCTTCAAGAAATTGCATGTGAACATACCTTTTGCTGAAGCTTTGGCTAACATGCCCAACTACGCCAAGTTCATGAAAGACTTGTTGTCAAGAAAACATAAGCTACAAGAGTGCCAAATAGTAACACTCACTGAAGACTGTAGTGCTATCATACAAAAGAAGTTTCCACCCAAACTCACTGATCCAGGAAGCTTCAATATTCAAATTGCTATTGGTAACACTGATGTTGGCAGAGCACTGTGTGATCTTGGGGCAAGTATTAACCTGATGTCTTTATCAGTTTGCAAGTCTCTGGGAATTATTGAGTTAAAACCCACTATGGTTTCTCTACAACTTGCCGATAGATCTTTAAGGAGACCAAGTGGTATTATTGAGGATATACTTGTTAAAGTGGATAAGTTCATCTTCCCAGCTGATTTTATGGTATTAGACATGGAAGAGGGTACTGAAATGTCCCTATTATTGGGAAGACCTTTCTCGGCTACTGCTCGAGCCATGATTGATGTTGAGAATGGCAGGATAGAGTTAAGGATGAATGATGAGACTATCACCATCAATGTCTTTGACTCCATGAAACAATCTTCTGATAAGGGCAATTGTTTCTGACATGATATTATTGAGCAAGTTATGGAAGAAGAAGTATCTTCTAGCCAACAATCTGCTGAAGAGCTTATGGTGCATGATATAGTTCCTTTCAAGGAAGAAAAAATGAGTTATTTGAAGTCCTTGAAAAGAAAGATTCTGACAAGGAAGATGGTGCACCAAAGGTAGAGTTTAAGGAACTTCCGGAAACTCTCAAGTATATCTTTTTGGGTGAAGAGGAGACCTACCCTGTTATCATTAACAAGGGGTTGTCTTCTGAACAAGAAACAAGAATGGTTAAAGTGCTGAAAGAGCACAAGACCGCCATAGGGTGGTCGATTTCTGATTTGAAGGGTATTAGTCCCCCATTTTGTACACATAAAATCCTCAAGGAGGATGAAGTTCGACCAGTAAAGCAGCCTTAAAGGAGGCTCAATCCAATAATGAAGGAGGTTGTGAGGAAAGAAGTTGTGAAGCTTCTTGATGCTGGTATGATTTACTCGATTTCGGATACTGCTTGGATAAGCCCAGTGCAGACTGTTCTGAAAAAGGGAGGTATCACCGTATTTCATAATGAGAAAAATGAGCTTATTCCAACTAGAACTATTACTGGTTGGAGAATGTGTGTGGACTACCGGAGGTTAAATGCTGCAACAAGGAAAGATCACTTCCCACTTCCTTTTGTTGATCAAATGTTGGAAATATTGGCGGGTTACAACTACTACTGTTTCTTGGACGGATATTCTGGATACAACCAAATTCCAGTGGCACCCGAAGACCAAGAGAAAATAGCTTTTACCTGCCCTTTTGGAGTCTTTGCTTATAGACGGATGTCATTCGGTCTATGTAATGCACCTGCCACATTTCAAAGGTGCATGCTCTCCATCTTTACTGACATGGTGGAGAAAATCCTTAAGGTATTTATGGATAATTTGTCTATTTTTGGCTCTTGTTTTGATTTGTGTTTGTTAAACTTAACTCATGTGTTAAAAAGATGCCAAGACACAAATCTTGTACTTAACTGGGAAAAATGTCATTTTATGGTACAGGAGGGAATTGTCTTAGGACATAAAATATCTGAAAAAGGGATTGAGGTAGATTGAGCTAAATTGATGTTAATTGAGAAACTACCTCCTCCTAATAATGTGACTATTATTAGGAGTTTTCTAGGATATGTTGGGTTTTATAGGAGATTCATAAAAGATTTTTCTAAAATAGCTAAACCTTTAAGCCAACTTTTAGAAAAAGATTCTGAATTTCAATTTAATGATGCATGCCTTAAAGCTTTTAATTTGTTAAAAGAAAAGCTCACTACAGCTCCCATTCTAGTAGCTCCTGATTGGAGTTTAACTTTTGAGCTCATGTGTGATGCTAGTGCCTATGCTATAGGCGCAGTCCATGGACAACGGAAGAATAAATTGTTACATGTTATATATTATGTTAGCAAAATTTTAAATGAGGCACAAGTAAATTATGCCACCACTGAAAGAGAAATGCTACCAGTAGTATATGCATTAGACAAATTTAGATCTTATCTGTTGGGTTTCAAGGTGATTCTGTTTACTGACCACTCTACTATCAAGTACTTGATGAAGAAGCAGGATGCAAAGCCTCGTTTGCTCAGGTGGATGCTCTTATTTCAAGAGTTTGACTTGGAGATCCGAGATAAAGTTGGAGTGGAGAACAAGTTGGCAGATCACTTGTCACGAATTCAGGAAAAAAAATTACAGGATGGTCCCGAGAAAGAAATAAATGATCATTTTCCTGATTAAAGAGTAATGGCTATATTTGTACCTCCTTGGTTTGCAGATATTGCCAATTATAAGGTGATAAAAGAGTTCCGCCCAATCTTACTAGGCAATAACAGATGAAGTTCCTTAGAGATGCAAGGATATTTCATTGGGATGATCCTTATTTGTACTTCCAGTGTGCTGATGGAATTATAAGAAGGTGTGTGTCAGAATTTGAAGTTCACGAGATCCCGTGGCACTGCCATGCGTCGAGCTATGGAGGACACTTTGGAGGTAATAGGACCGCTCAAAAAGTTCTGCAGAGTGGTTACTATTGGCCTACTATGTTTAAGGATGCAAGGGAATATGTGGAAAGATGTGATAAATGCCGAAGAGCTGGAAACATTTCCCGTATGGATGAAATGCCTCTAAACAGCATATTAGAGGTAGAACTATTTGATGTGTGGGGGATAGATTTTATGGGACCATTTCCTTCGTCATTCTCCAACCAATAACTCCTTGTTGCTGTTGATTATGTCTCCAAGTGGGTTGAGGCTGTTGCTCTTCCTACTAATGATGCTAAGGTAGTTATGAACTTTCTAAGAAAGAACATATTCACCAGGTTTGGTGTACCTAGGGCCATAATAAGTGATGGAGGCACTCATTTATGTAACAAGCAGTTTGATAACATATTGGCCAAATATGGTGTTAAACATAAGGTGGCTACACCTTATCATCCACAAACAAGTGGCCAAGTAGGAGTTTCTAACAGGGAATTAAAGCAGATTCTAGAGAAGACTGTTGGGAATTCTTTGAAGGATTGGTCTAAGAGGTTGGATGATGCACTATGGGCGTACAAGACTGCTTTTAAGACTCCTATTGGTATGTCACCTTATCAATTGGTATTTGGATAATCTTATCATTTACCCGTGTAGTTAGAACGTAAGGCTTTCTGCGTTATCAAGTTCCTAAGTTTTGATCCAACAAAAGCTCTAGAGAAGAGGCAGATTCAATTAAGTGAGCTTGACGAGTTCAGAAATTCTGCAGCATATGAGAGTGCCAGAATCTACAAGGAGAAAACCAAGAAGTGGCATAATAATAGAATTACTCACAAGGAGTTTGAACCGAGCCAACAAGTTTTTCTGTACAACTCTCGCGTGAGGTTGTTTCCAGGGAAATTGAAATCAAGGAGGTCCGGCCTTTATGCGGTGAAAACAGTTCTTCCCTATGTTTCAATAGAAATATCACCCCTAAACGAAGATAGACCTTTCAAGGTGAATGGTTCAAGGTTGAACTTCTATCATGGAGGAATTCTATCACACAATACTGTGACTCAATATCTTAACTCCGTTGGCACGTGAAAGAGGTAACCGTCAGGCTCGTGACGTTAAACACGCGCTTATTGGGAGGCAACCCAATATATAAAAAAAATGCAAGAGGCAGTAGCATGGCGCGGTCCAGCGCCACATTGGCACGGATCAACGCCGAACAAAAGGAAAACTTGGCAGAGGCGCGGCGCGGCGCGGTCTAGCGCCATTGCGGCGCTGACTCGCGCCAATTTGAAAAAAAAAAGGGAGGCAGTGACGCGGCGCGGTCTGGCGCGGACTCGTGCCGCTTGAAATTTTTATTTTATTTTATTTTCGAAAAATCTCGCGCACAGCGACGCGACCCCCCTACCCCCAATTTTTTTTTTTTTTACATAACCTTATCCCTACCCCTTTTTAGCCCTTCCCCCCTCTTATTCCCCAAACTCCAGCGTCGCACCCCCTTTTTCCACTCTCCCTCTTCTCTTTTCTATTTTTTTTCTTTCTTCCCTCTTCCCTGCTTCCTTCTTCCTCCACTTTTCTCTTCTCAAGCACCCCCTCCCCATTTCATTGTTTTATTTTCTTGGCACCTCCTCCCCATTTCTGTCCCTTAGTCTCCATCATTGTTCATGGCACCCAAGGTATATTTCTTCATCTCTTTGGATTATCATTTTGGTTTCATGAATTGTGATTTACTGTATATTTTTCAGATCTATGATTTATTGGGTATGACGTTATGTGTATGGAGGTGGGTTCTTTGTGTGAGGGTGTGAGCATTACATGTGAGTGTTTTGGGGGACTTATTGTGGGTACTTTTGATTTTCATGGTCCTTTCATATTGCCTATTTGATATGTCCATGTAAAGGTTGGAGAATTTTGATCCATGCTCGGTAATTTATTTGCGAGTAAATTGGGTACATTGCTGTGATATAATCTGGGATTAAACCTGGGAATGGTACGTACATGTGGTATGTGTTTAGAAATATTTGTAAAAATTTCACTATGTGTATGCACTTTTGTTCACTGATTTTATCTGAGATAAATCTGGGAATTATTTTGGTATTATGGACTGCTGATAATATTTTCTATATTATTTTCACTGGAATACTTTCTGATTTTCAGACCTTTAAGGGTAAGGAACCGGCAGGTAGTGGTAAAAAGAAAAGAAAAATTTCTCAGAATCTGGATGAAAGCAGATTTGTGAACATGGAAGCCTAAAAGAGATTCTATGATTTATATGCTGACAAAGGCTTTATTCTGGAAAGAAGTATTGCTCTGGATCTGCCTGATGACAATCCAATTCTGAGAACTATCCAAAGAAGGAAATGGGAGGTGCTGGTAGATTATACTGAACCAGCCTCCAGCTCTATTGTTAAAGAGTTATGTGCAAATGCCGATTTGGAGGATTTACACACAACTAAGACTTCTTGGGTTTAAGGAGTTGCGGTTCCTTTTGATACAGCCACCATTGAGGCCTACCTGCTGACAAATTTCCATCAAAATACTTCTTGTGAGTATGTTTCTCTAGATAACAGGATGTTGCCTACTATGGAGCGTAAGCTGTACTTGGAGGAATCTCCTCAATTGACAGAAATGGTACGGACGGGGATCACTCAACCATTCTCCGAATGGGACACTGAAACTAGTGGTATCCTGGAAAAGTTACGCATGAAACACCTAACTGGTGAATGTCGTTTATGGCATTGTTTTGTGAATGCCAATATCTTGCCCTCGTCTAATCTATCAGATGTAAATATTGAGCGGGCATCTCTGTAATACATACTTACTGGGGAGGAAAGATTGAACATTTCTGTAGTATTATCTGATCGAATTTATCATATGGTAAAAGGGAGTAGAAGGAAAGAACATCTGGGTTTTTCTTCTCTTATTTCCCATTTGTGTACCAGAGTAGGAGTGCTTATCCCTGATGATGAGGAGTTAGATATTAAGCCTGCATCTACGTTGACTTTTGATACATACATCGATCAATGTAATAAAGCTGAGGTTGAGTTCAGAAGCAGAGGTCGATCTGCTGGTAGGCCTCCTTCTCCACGTGTTCTACGTATGCTTATTCACCTCAGGTACCTGAGCCAGATGCTCCTACAGCATATTCTGCTCAAGCAGCTCCTACTGCTCCACAAAGGCCTCCTCCTGCATTTGATTACTATGGCATGCAACAACAGCTTTCCCGGCTCTCAATCCAAAATGAGGTGATTATTATGCAAGGGGAGTACACTCACCACTTTCTAGAGCATGCTTATCCTAGTGTACCATATAGTACATTCCAGCCGGTGTACTGTTGCAGACGGATCTATTGGGCTGGGAACAGGAAGGCCCATTGTGATAAGAGGCCACCTGGTTACTTGGGTGATTATTTTCAATGAATGTATTGGCCCAATTAGGAGCCCAGTATGAACTATGTTGTATGTAGTTAACAGTATTAGAGTTTGAGTGGATTTTAAGAGTGACATATATAACCCATTTAAGGGGTGTGAGAAGATATTCAGAAAATTGTTGGACAATTTCCCTCTCTTTTTCTCTCCCTCTCTCAACCTAACTGAATTTCCTTCTCTCATAACTCAGATCTAGAAAATTCCTTACAATTGGTGCTTTCACTTGATACCTCTTCCTCCCTCTCATGGCTGAGAAAACACGTATGCGTGATTTGCAGCAACGTTTGGAAGCACTCGAACAACAGTTCCAGGCAGCGGAACTGATTCGTGAACAGCAACATCTGGATCTGCAGGAATCTCAATCTCAACTGCATGATTCTCAACAACAGATACAAGAATCTCAAAATCGTTTCCATCAAGATCTGAATCGTCTGATTGATTTACAGCAGCACAATCGGGGTTTGTTGGGGTCTGGTCCTTCAACGGGCACTTCTGTTGGTGCAGATAATTCCAGATCTCGCCAAGTCAAGTTGGATTTTCCTCGTTTTTCATCTGGCGATCCAACTACATGGATCACAGCTGTTGAAAGGTATTTTGCATTTTATCATGTTCCTATTGCCGACCGTATGAATTTAGCAGCATTTCATCTTAATGAACCTGCTGCAAGTTAGTTTTATGGTGCTGATCAAAATGGCTTAATGCCTGATTGGAGAACATTTTGTACTGCCTTGATGCGTCGTTTTGGACCGTCTGAATCCGAAGATCCGGCTGGCTCTTTGGTTAAAATACAACAAACTGGATCGGTTCTTGACTACCAGTCCTCGTTTGAGAAGCTAGTGAGTAAGGTTCCAGGATTATCTGCCACGTTGTTGCGCAGTATTTTTGTATCAGGTCTCAAACCACACATTCGACGTTCAGTGTTGACAAGGCGACCTGTTGATTATCATGAAGCTTTTTCATTAGCAAGGGTGTTCGAAGACCAAGCTACAGATCACAAGTTTATCCGTTCGTGGCAACCACCGCCAAAATCAGGAACTCCACCAACCACTGTTGTTTCTAACCACACCACTCCTATCTCAGCCATTCCAATTCGCCGTTTATCTCAAGAAGAAATGCTACAGAAGACGGAGAAGAACCTTTGTTACAATTGTGACGAAAAATACTCTTTCGGACACAAATGCAAAGGTCGTCCAACTCTATTATATCTCGAAGGAGAGGATTCTGATCATGATCCGGGACCCTCACAAGGAACGAATGATGTCATTGAACCTGAACCGATACCTGAAATCAGTTCCAATGCCATGTTTGGCCACCGTAGTCCCAAATCCTTTCGCCTTGCTGGATCTATTAAAGGTAAAACGGTCCAGATTTTGGTGGATGGAGGGAGTACACACAATTTCATTACTCAGCATATGGCTTTGTTCCTTGGTCTCACTTTACATCATATTAATCCTTTCCTAGTGCAGGTGGGCAACGGTGACGCATTAAAATGTACTGCTTCTTGTCTGGGAATTCCTTTGAAATTGCAGACCCATGCCTTTATTGTGGATTTGTTTGTGCTTGAGCTCAAGGGTGCTGATGTCGTTTTGGGTATCCAATGGTTGTCAACTCTGGGCCCTATTATCACCGACTATGGCCAAATGGCTATGTCCTTCAACCACAACAACTCCACTATTATCCTCCATGGGGACCACCCTACTTCACCCTCACAAATTTCCAATGCCCAATTCCATAAATTAGTTTCCCAAGACTCGGTTTCTTCATATTTCATGTGTCTTGACAGCTCCGATTCCTCAATCTCAACAGCACCGCTTCCAACTCCACCGCCTCAGATTCAACACCTTCTGACCCAATTCCAAGATATATTCACTACACCCCAAGCCTTACCCCCAGACCGTGATACCAACCACCAAATTCATCTACTGCCTCATTCCAAACCTATCCAAGTTCGTCCCTATAGATACCCCCACTTCCAGAAAACAGAGATTGAAAATATGGTGCGAGATATGTTGCGGACTGGTGTGATACGGCCTAGCCAATCCCCTTTTAGCTCTCCCGTTCTTTTGGTTAAAAAAAAGGATGGTACATGGAGATTTTGTGTAGACTACAGGGCATTAAACGTCATCACAGTGCCAGATAAATTTCCAATCCCAATTGTTGACGAGTTGTTAGATGAGCTACATGGGGCATGTATTTTTTCGAAGCTGGACCTCAGATCTGGGTATCATCAGATAAAAATGAATCCCTTGGATGTCCATAAAACAGCTTTCCGGACCCATCATGGACACTTCGAATTTTTGGTGATGCCCTTTGGCCTCTCCAATGCTCCAGCGACATTCCAATCAACTATGAACCATGTCTTCCGCCAATTTTTAAGACAGTTTGTCTTCATATTTTTTGATGATATACTTGCTTATAGCTCGTCTCTCCAAGCTCATGTTGACCATTTATGGCAAGTGCTGCAAACACTCAAGATTCATCAATTCTTTGTGAAGCAATCTAAATGCTCTTTTGCAGCCCACAAAATTCAGTTCCTGGGACACATTATTTCGGCTGCAGGAGTTTCTCCAGATCCTTCAAAGATTCAGGCAATCCGTGAATGGCCCATACCAAAAACGGTGACTCAATTACGTGCTTTCTTGGGGTTATCCGGTTACTACCGTCGGTTCATTCGTGGTTACGCTTCGGTGGCTGCACCACTTACGGATTTATTATCCAAAGATGCGTTTCGTTGGACCGCTGAGGCTGATCAAGCTTTTATCACTCTCAAGAACTTGTTGACAAATACCCCAATACTGGCCTTGCCCAATTTTACGGTTCCGTTTATTCTGGGAACAGACGCCTCGGGTGTAGGCATTGGAGCGGTGTTATTACAAGCGGATCACCCAGTCGCTTTTTTTAGCCGCAAGTTATCAAAATTAATGCAATCAAAGTCAACTTATTTTAGAGAAATGTATGCTATAACCACGGCGGTTGCTAAGTGGCGGCAGTACTTGTTGGGCACGCCTTTTGTCATCAGGACGGATCACCGCAGTTTGCATCACTTGATGTCACAAGTGATCCAGACGCCAGACCAGCAACAATTCCTTGCGAAATTGTTGGGATTCAATTTTACTATTCAGTATCGGCCTGGGAAAACAAACACCGCAGCTGACGCCTTATCACGGCAACCTGAGGTGGATACCACTACCGTTACTACATCGAAGCTCATGGCTCTCAACACACCCACATCTACCTACAGTTCCACTATACAGTCCAATTTACAACTTGATCCCTATGCTACTCGCATAATACACGAATTACAGACAGATCCTGCTAAGTGGCCACATTAGCTCCATAAACAGGGACTGTTATTCAACAGGAATCGCATTTATATCCCTATGAAGTCCTCAGTGATTCCGCTCCTCCTTCACCAGTTCCACTCCTCCAAAGTTGGCGGTCATGCTGGAGTTCGGCGAACACTTCTCCGAGTGGGTGCGTCATTTACATGGAAACACATGAAAAAGGATGTTTAACAGTATATTCAACACTGTGAAATATGTCAAAAGACTAAGTCCTCAAATCACTCACCTTATGGTTTGTTGCAGCCACTCTAGATTCCGGACGCCATCTGGTCGGACTTGTCCATGGATTTCATAACCCATCTTCCCAACTCAGGGGGTTTCACTGACATCATGGTAGTCGTCGACAGACTAACAAAGGGGGCTCATTTTGCTGCTTTACCTCTAAAGTATTCGGCTGTAAAGGTAGCACAAGTGTTCTGGGACACAGTAGGAAAGTTACATGGACCTCCCCGTTCCATCGTCTCAGATCGTGACCCCATCTTCACCAGTGATTTCTGGAAGACTCTTTTCCATTTACAGGGAACGATGCTGCATTTCTCCTCTGCGTATCACCCACAATCGGACGGTCAGACGGAGCGGGTAAACCACAGCCTGGAACAGTACCTTCGTTGTTTTGTGCATGAACATCAGAACGCCTGGCACCGCTTCCTCAGCTGGGCTGAGTTTCATTACAACACAGCTTATAATCACTCCACTCGGACCACTCCATTCCAGGCCACCTTCGGACGTTCCCCACCGTGTTTGTTGGTTTATACACTGGGATCAACACCGATAGAAGCTGTAGACACAGATCTCAAGCAACGTTCTTTGATTCTGTCATCATTAAAGCAGAATCTCAAAAAAGCACAAACCTTGATGAAAATACAAGCAGACAAGAAATGAAAGGATCATACCTTACATGTTGGGGACCAAGTCCTTTTGCGCTTGCAGCCTTACCGTCAACTAACGATCCATAGAGGTTCGTCCCACAAGCTCAGCTTACGGTTTTATGGACCGTTTGAGATCTTGGAGCGTATTGGCCAAGTGGCTTACCGTCTTAAACTACCAGAAGGATCGCGTGTCCATCCGGTCTTTCACATCTCTCTCTTGAGACCCTTCATCGCTCACGGAAAGCACAAGATCCACCCTTTCACGGCGGCGATACAGCGCACACCACCCATGCATGTCCCCGCAGCTATTGTGTCCAGTAGAACAATATGGAAACAGGGACGAGAAACGCCACAAGTACTTGTTCAGTGGCAGGGGCTACCACCGGAAGAATCCACTTGGGAAGATGAAAGAGTGGTGGGGAATATGAGTGTCACAAGGACTCAGGGTCTCCCATCGTTCCTGAGAAATAATGAGAAGGAGAGTGTTTCTGCTGCCAGTGATGAACTGAGACGTCTGGGGCAGCTAAACCCATTAATGAGAAACTTGGATACCGCGCAGCGTGCTCAGGACGCCTCCCACGAAGCCAATGGGAGTGTTACAGCTGGCGCTCGTCGTACGTGCCCATCTACTCTCACATCAGTTGCCACCAGCTGTCTCCCACAACTCACAAGCCTCAAGAACCTTCCTACCGACACTAGTTGTGGGCCTCTTAGTGAGGCTAGTTACTCCCAGGACGGATCTGTTGGGCCTGCGGATCTCGCGGTCGAGATTTGTCCTTATGGGGCGAGGAATGTTGCGGACGGATCTGTTAGGCTGGGAACAGGAAGGCCCATTCGTGATAAGAGGCCGCCTGGTTACTTGGGTGATTATTTTCAATGAATGTATTGGCCCAATTAGGAGCCTAGTATGAACTATGTTGTATGTAGTTAACAGTATTAGAGTTTGAGTGGATTGTAAGAGTGACATATATAACCCATGTAAGGGGTGTGAGAAGATATTCAGAAAATTATTGGACAAATTCCCTCTCTTTTTCTCTCCCTCTCTCAACCTAACTGAATTTCCTTCTCTCATAACTCAGATCTAGAAAATTCCTTACATGTACCCTGAGGTTCCACCTCCATATGTGTATCCAACACCTTACCCAGCTCCAGCTGATGTCCCCATGTCTTCACAGCCATTTATGGACCCACAGTTGTATCGTCATGCTCCTGACCCATTCCATGCTGCTCGGAGGATGGTGACGGAGGATTCTGAGGATGAGGAAAATTGATGTCTCCTTACTGATGGATATACATTGTATATTAGTTTAATTTTTCTGTTTCGTAATTTTGCTATTTTATTATGACCTTAGGTTGTTGTTAGGGTCATTTATCTACTTTATGTTAGATTATTTCCCAAACATTCTGATGTCTCTTGAGCGCATTATAGTTATCCTATATGCCTCTGTTTGTTCTATTATGCAGGTTCTTGTTCATCCATCTTTTGGTTTGATTATTGCTGGGGACAACAATTATTTAAATATGGGAATGGTAGGCTTTGGTAAATCATCTTGGAACTACATTTTAATTATCAAGGGAGATATTCTACACTCTTTAATCTTTCTTAGTTACTTTGTTAAAATTTTGTGTTGCTATATATATATATATATATATATATATATATATATATATATATATATATATATATATAGTGATCTGTATTTCAAGTATTTCTCAGGTTTAAATGTGATTACCTAGTTAATGTACTTAACTGACTTCTTGGAGTATATTGTATGACTTTCTGGCATAACATGGCATAGGCATAATTGGATTGCATGATTTCTCGTTTGTCTGAACTGATGTTGTGAGCTTTTGATAATGTCTAAGGTCAATTTTCTTGAGTCTATATTGATACCATAGCTGTGAGGTTTGAGCCTAAACACTGAATTCTCTTGTTGAGAGACCTCACTGTGTAACACTCTAGAACTTGATTTGTTTCTCTGTAATGCATGCATTGGTTGAAGTGATAAAGGCATTTTGTTCTTGATAGCTTATGGCCAAAAATAGCCCACCTGTATGAAATTTTCCCCTGCTAGACCTTTGAGCCCGAACTTATTTCTTGATAAATGACCTGTGGCCTGATTGATGGCTTAGCCTATATCCATGTGACTTACCTTAATTGAGATTGAATTACTGATGTGTTAAAAATGAAACAAAGAAATTGAGGTAAGCTCCACAAAGGTCAAGTAATTGGGGGATGTAAATTTCATCTAAGCTTTTAAGACAAAGGGAAAAAAAGAAAAGAAAGTAAGAAAAAGGAAAAGAGTAAAAGTTGGTCGAAAGGAATTAATTCCCGAAATTCCATTGGAATGTTAGTGGAGCAAAACCATTGAGTTGAATGTGTTAAAGTGAAATAAATTCAGTGTTTCAATCTCATTGATGTTTGAGCTACCATCCATATGTTCCTACCCGATACCCCGGCCAAGTTACAACCAGTGAAGTCCTTTTGATCAATTGATGCATGTGTTTGATTCTTCATTTTTAAGAAATTTTGAGAATATGATCAAGCCTTTGGGGGTGTTATAGCTTTGTGTAATTGAGTGCTCATGATACCTTAAACACTAAGTGTTGAGTGGATATTATTTATCTGTGTGAGGGGTAATCAATGTAGACTTGTAGCTTTAAGAAGCTGATGACATTGTTGGGAGATTATGATATTGGATCAGGCATGCATTTCATATTGTGTCTGAGTGTGTCTATGGAGTATTATGTTGGATTAATTGAATATGCCCTAGGTTGAGTTTTGTACATTGGTGGGGACAACAACGTTTAAATCTGGGAATGGTTTGATGTGCCTCTGGCAAATGTGGTTTTCTAAGCTGGAAATTATAAGAATTAAGTAATAAAAGAGCAATTTAAATACATATTTGCTTATTATATTAATTCTTCTATGTTAATGATATTTCTCACCTATTAGTAGTATTTTTATAGGAAAAAAGAAGGAAAATCATAAAAAGCATGTTAACGCAACTCCACGTGGGTGTAGCACACAACAGATTCCAGCAACATAGCGCAGACCGCGCTAGTTTACGAATTGCACAGTGGTACCTTAAAAATGGTGCCCACTGGCGCCGGATACTTGAAGAAAATTGACACAGTGAAGCGATGCCCAGTGGCGCCACAACGGCGCTCACTGGCGCCAGTTTCCGAACTTGAAGCGGTGACATACAGGCGGCGCCGACTAGCACCATAGTGGCACCTAGTGCCCCGGTTCTTTAGAAAAATTTTCGAGAAGGCAGTGGCACCGATTTGGCGCCAACTGGCACTGGATCTCTTGAAGAATTCGCGAATTGGGTAGAAGCATGGCGCCTAGTGGTGCCACATCGGCGCCTAGTGGTGCCACATCGGCGCCAACTGGCGCGGTTTGCAGGAAAGCAGTACCGTGTTTTCCGAGGGTATTTTTGGAAGAAGGAAAAGATGCGTATAAATGGATCCTCTTCACAGAACCCTGAAGATTACTCAGAATTTTCGGAGGAAGCTGACGGTTGCGCTCAAGAACTCCTCCACTGTTCATCTTGTTTATCTTCTTCTATTTTATTTTATGTTCTTGTTGAATATTGGATTTCTAGCCATGTCAATGGTTGGCTAATTCTCTTTATTGTATTCAGGGTAACGATCCATATGTGAACCATTGATACAAAGGATTGATTTATCTTTATTCGTTCATATAATTATCTTTATCACTACTCTGTGTGACTTTTATTTTTTCTTTGTTAGAATTGATCACTCTAATAGTTGATAATAGTCTGAGGATTAGAACCCTAGATAGGAATGTTGGGGTTTTGATCTTGAAAGGGAGTAGGGTAACGATCTGTATGCGTGCTAGGAATAGACGTTTTATCTGATTGTAGATGTTTAATTTATCGTGTTTAATGCTTAAATCCATGCGGAACATTGCAAGGAATTGGGGTTCCAATTGGGGTTAAAGGGTTAACCCTGCAAGGAATTGAGGGTTAACTATTAAATCTTTTTAGATGATAATTTATCTGAGTAATTATATAAATAATTATTGTAAATCAATTTGAAATAAAAAACGGTGATCATTTGGTGAATGAATCCTGGCTACAATGATTTTCTCATATTTCGTAAATCAATTTTCATTGTTGTTTTTAATTTTATTCCTCATCCCATAAAAATCCCAAAAATAATTCTTTATTTTCAGTTCTCATTTCCATCAAATTGACAATATTTGTCACAAGCCCTATTTGAATTCTTCCATTATTTAATAGAATGTTTAATTGATATTTGATCCTAATCCTTGTGGAGACGAACTTTATTTAACACTTTATTACTTGTGCGATCGGTATACTCCCCGGTGTAACAGCCCGTGTTAACCCGGATTGTTAACATACTATCGTATTAAGCCACACTTAATTAAAATGCGGAAAACTTTTTCTTTAATTCAATTATGACGCCATTAACCTTAGCCAACTTGATTACTTAATCAATTTCGTAAAAACACTGCCTGCATGTAAATTGCAAGACAACTAACTGAATACCTCAAATGTAAATATAATGTGAGTATCTAAAGTCACAGGACTACGACACATAGCCTGGAACATAAATCCTGATACTTTAATACAACTTTAACTAAGAAGACAATAACAAGTCTATGTGGCATGGACAAACCCCATGCTCACCAAATAAGGCAACAATGCCCAATATCAGTCTCAACATGATAATAACTGAAAACATAAACAGCAGTCAATATCCAGCATGTCAGCATAACACAGATATGTCTAACTCAACTCTGGCCTCCTGCCACCTGAGCCCTCAACATTACCTGATCCTAAAATAAGCATCCCCAAATGTGGGGTGAGATCTCTAAACAAGAAATCTCAGTAAGACAAGGGGTGCTCAAGGATTTTCTACCCCAAGCTCACTTACATGTGCAATATAAGTTCAAAAAGCAGTATTTCCAATATTAGTTCCAAAACTATGCAGTGCAACAGATATTCGTGCCATGTGTGTTTATACAATCTACTGGCCAGAGAAATGTAGGAATACGTCTAAACCCACATGAGTACAAGGAACACCGCTTTCACCTCACCCACAACCTCACCATTTTGTATGTACCACAGACTCAGGCTTACCGTATAGGTGGACATCACATGCATATCATAAAAGCACATTGCATAAAATAGCTCAACAGCATTCTCAATTATCAAAAGCATGTAACACAGCATGCATAAACCACATCCCCATGGGACATGGTGGAACCACAACATGGCTAAACCGAGGACACGAAAGCTTACCTTGCAAGCTAGCTATCCAAGCCAAGAGTCCAACCACTCTCAAGTCCAAACACAGCAGTATCACAATCTGTTATGGACCAATAATACATCATTAATTATGCATCACAAGCATACAACTTAAAGACTACGCCTTTCCTTTACGTTTTACGTCTTAAGGCTTCCAACAAAGGCATAAGCCCTTAATCGTGTGATTCAGACTTAGTTCATTAATTATAGAAGTCCAAGTTTCCTTAATCTAGGGTCCGCAAACCCCCAATAGCTTACTGTTCACACAGCACAGCTACTGTTCTTCGAAATCCCAGAATATCCGGATATTACAAAGTGCATATCCGGATATGTAATATCCGAATATCTCACTGCCCATATCCGGATATACCATATCCGGATATCCAGGTCCCATATCCGGATATGAATATCCGGATACTATATCCGGATATTGATATCCGGATATCTGTTCGACAAATATCCGGATATCTCACGACAGAATGCAGTTTCTGCATTTCGTTAATATCTAGTCCAAAGGTCCCACTTTTAACACTTGTACACGACCAAAAACACATGATCAAGTTAAGGTGACTTACCCCAAGCTTAATCAGCAACTCACAGTGCCATTGGAGCTCCCATTGCAGCTCCAAAGTCCAGCACACCCAAGGACACGAAAATGCTACACCAAAGGTTGGTTCTTGGCACCAAAGGTTCCTCCTTGCACCCCACAATGGCAAGAACAAAACCCACAACACACAACTCAGCCTCACAACTTCACCCAAAACAGCCCACTCAACTCAGAATGAGACCAACAAAGTAGTCCCAAGGCTAACTCTCACGCTCACCAAGTGTTTAAAATGATGGAACAAGCATCAAAGGTGATAACTTGGCCAAGGAATGAAGAAGAAGAGCAATGGAGCACAAGGGATGGGGGTGCAGCAAAGAGAGCTCACACACCAGCACTATTCACGTAGGATTTGTTGCTGCCTAGGGTTTTGTGCCCTTAATAGTAATATATATAGGCAATTGGTCACTTAACGCGCAGTATTAGCCTTAATAGCAAAGCAAAAGATCTTGATCCCAAACTTTGGAATCTAGACCTACACATTTTTCTAAGATTTTTCATATTTTTATTTTATTTTTTGAAGCACCTTTCCGGTACGCGCTTTTCCATAGCCAGTATCAGTTCTGGCATCAGATCACATTATTTCGACTTGAAACTTGTTTTACAGGTCCTACATAATATTCTAGTAATTATCATGCACTCGTTATAATTTTCGGGGATACTTTTCCGGTACGCATTTATACCGGGTAGCAGAACCGGTATCTGCACTTTTCTTCCGAAAAGCGACTTTCAGCATTCTTACCTACTAGTTATAATTATTAAAGTCTTATAATAATTATTAGGTTCAATTATGGAATCATTTGCTAATTATCATAATTCATTAATTACCTTAATTAGCGGTGCAGGTTCTTACACCCGGCAACGGTGCCAAAAACTTGATGCTACCCGGCAAGTATACCGATCGCACAAGTAATAAAATGATAATTAAAGTTCGTCTCCACAAGGATTGGGATCAAATATCAATTAAACTTTCTCTTAAAGAATGGAAGAATTCAAATAGGGTTTGTGACAAATATTGTCAATTTGATGGAAATGTGAACTGAAAATAAAGACTTATTTTTGGGATTTTTATGGGATGATGAATAAAATTAAAAACATCAATGAAAATTGATTTATGAAATATGAGAAAAGCATTGTAGTCAGGATTCATTCACCAAATGATCCCCGCTTTTTACTCCGGATTGATTTACAATAATCATTTATATAATTACTCAGATAAATTATCATCTAAAAAAATGTAATCGTTAACCCTCAATTCCTTGCAGGTTAACCCTTTAACCCCAATTCCTTCCAGCTGTAAATTGCTTGCTTAAAAGTCTGATATCTGTTTTGTGTACATCATGATATGTTATTATTATTTTTGGAGATGTTCTTATCAAATAGATGCAATGCTGCTTGTATGGATGAGATTAACCATTGTTTAAGGAACTTTAGATTTTGTGTTTTCATGCATGAGGTCTCGTGCCGTAAATTTTATTTGTCCCTTGAATGCAAATTTAATTACAGCTAGGAACCTTAAATGTGATTATTGTGAACTTGAATTATGAAAACTTGGTCTGTTTTGGTGGGTTATGTTTGATAGTTGTTTCAAGATTGTAATATGTGTCATTGATTCAAAGTTCATATCATGGTTAATGGATCCTCTAATCAGTGGAGCCAATTACATCTGAGGTACCTGAGACAGCGGAAAGCTAGAGGAAGTTTCCTCATATGGGTGTTTTGACGAACTGTATGAGGGGTACCACTTACCTTGATATGTATGGAAAGTAGGATGGAAGTTTTCTGATTTCATGAAGATTCTTGGTATTTGAAATGTGGAATGTGATGTGTCCTGTTTTACTTGCTCGAACTCCTGAACGTTAATAGTATAGGATTTTGTCTATGATGTTATTAAGTAAGGTAATTAATGTAGAAGTCTGAATAGAATGCAAACGTGTGATGTGTTTAGTGAGTGAACTGAATTGTCATCGTTGATAAGAATTATGTAGGAGGTAATGGCACTTCTGAATTATAACCTGTATATTTCAAGGACGAAATATTTGTAATTGGAGATCCTAGTTAATTAGTCTTATAATTGCGCTGGTAATAGGAGGTAATAATACTTCATTGTTAAATGAACCCCTACATTCTTAGGAATATTTTGATTTAGGCCACTGATTTATAATTGCATTTTTATATGGAAACCTTTAAATTTATTATCAGTTGAGTAATAGAATAGTGTGGCATGAGGGGTGAGTGATGATATAGGGATTATGCGGAGCCATCTGTCCATGGTCATGTTCTGCTTCATAGGTGTAATGTTGAATCAGGTGAATAAAATTCTGTTCACTTATGCCCCACTAATATGGTTATTTAAAGTCATATAAAGAAAAGTGTTTTGTAAATGGATTTGTCTAGTTTGCCAACTAAATATGTGCTAGAGTCTTGAGTCTTGTTATAAATGATGATAACCAGAGTTCTTTGGTAATAACCTCATACGTCGATTTTACCTCATTTTGTGGTAGCATGAATTTTTTTTTTTAGGTTGATAAAAAGGAAACCAAACATTCGTTTGGTATAAGTGAGTTTAGAAAATTTTATCTCCTCCCATGGGAGTAAAACCTAGTTATATATATGTATATCTGACGATCAGGTAAGGTGCAAATTTGTTTGTACTACCCGGAGTAATGTTCGATGACTTTATAGATGTCTATCCGGATGTAACATAACGTAGTGTATGAATGAAGTTGTGTTAGACACTTGAATTACGTAGCTTTTGTGATGATAGGACGAAGTTTGGGGACAAACTTCAAAATCAGGTGGGGAAAGTGTAACATCCCGCGAAATTAGGAATGTATACAAACTACCTATAGTAATGTAATACATGTTGGACTTGAAATATATATATGTTCAAGGTGGAATAAATTCGAGTTAGGAAATTTAATTGTGTGCAAGCATGTATTAGAAATAAATAGGAATAATTCTGAATATTGAACATTAGTTATAAGTATGTGATTAATTTCAATTTAACGAATAAACTTTTAGTAGATAATTAGAGGGTACATAAAATAATAAGGCATGGGTTAATTCTTAAGATGGGAGAGCAATTGGACTTATATATTTTGACCTCGTTTTCCATTAAGGGCCACGACCCAAGTCCTTGGTGCGGGTTTTGTTTCAGCCCAAAGTCTTCCTTAAGTCCATCCTTTGGTTTATCTTAGAAAATCTGAATGCTTGATACTCATTGGCCAAAAATCTGCATGCATACCCACTCAATGGACAACAAACCACACGTCATTCTCTCCCTCCACTTCTCTTCTCTTGTGCGTATAGTGGAACAAGTAATGTTACTTGTTGGCCTTTGATTCAGCTTGGTGTGAAGTAGCATCATCTTCTCCTCTCCATGCTTCGGCCAAACCCCATCGGTGGAACAAATATCCACTTCAACTCATCTATCTGAAAATTGACTCCCTCCCACGTCCTCCCCAAGCACAGAAGAAAAACCAAGTTAAACATCATCACCCTATGCGCCCAAAATGAGCAAAACAGAACTGCTTGAGCACATTTGGTTCAGGGTAGAGAACGCAGACCATTCCCCATTTTTCTACACAACCGGTGAGCCTTCCTAGAGAGGAACCAACGTCCAAGTCTCCATTTTTCTTCCCTGTATCACTTGACCGGGTGCAACCAGAGGAGGTATTGTGCCTCCACTCCCTTGTTCGCTAGTGTCCTATACAGCTGATGGAGAGTCCTCACTGCATGCAAATTGAGATTCAAGTTTTTCCCTTTAGTTGCTGCTCACTTTATGTTCAGCCGTGAAACAATTTTCATGAAGGTGGGGTATTACTTTTCTCCTGCGCTTCTGTACCTGAATCAATTCTGATTGGGGTTCTTTTCTTGTATGCAGCCTAAAACTGAACCTGGAAGAGTTGGAGAGGGAATTGCGGTTCCTTTATTAAGCTACTAGTTATGTGTATTTCTAGAAGGTAAAGGCCAAACCTAAACTCCTACCTCACCTCATTGTGTCGGTTAGTAGTTGTATGTTAAGGGGATAGCTTGATTTTATGATTCCTTCTCCTCTGCCTCCCTATTTGGCTTTCAATTGCATGTAGGAGAACATTTTATTATGGTCAATTACTTCCCTTGGATTCTGCCCCTTTAGAACATCTCTAGGATGCAACTAATGTAAGCCTTAAACTGAATGTTGTGAATAGCCATGTAATAAGTATATGAAAACTGAAATTGATTCCTTTGAGCGTGGAAATGGCCCTTATTTTTCTATGTTGGACTGTCCCTTGGGTTAGGAAATTATTTAGGTCTCTCATGTGCTTGGAGGTACGAAATTAGTATGCTAAAGGCTAAATTGTTCTAGCCCAAGTAAATTGGGTAGGGCTTTGTTGAAATAAAATCTTGTGTACCTTACTTCTGGCCAAAATCCGAACCTGAATGCATGAGGGGACTTGTAATTTTCGTTGTTAACAAATTGAGGTATTAACCCACAGTCAAAAAATTAATCTAATTAGGAACCTAAAGAACCAATTTGGAGCTTGGAAAATAGCTACTTTTCTTTGCGTTGAACTGATCTCTTGGATTAGTTAATGACCCAAGTTTTGTATGTGTTAAGAGATTTTGGACAGCATGCTTTAGGCCCTCTGTAACGCTCCTAGGTTTAGTGGGTTTGGTTATTTAAATAAAATTCTGAATATCTTGTTTTAAATGCTAAAAGAACCGAATCTGCTTATATATGAGGCTTTGGAATTTCTCGCTGTTATATGTTGGTAAATTAAGATGAAATTAGAAATTGTCTAGGAAAAGAAGCATGGTAAAACCGAATTGGATACAAGGAAGAATCTTGGATTTTAGTAATGTAGCAAGCTAGAAAAATGGATGTAAAGTCGGAAAATTAATTTATTATGAGAATCATGAAAACCGATTATGTGCAAGAGTAGGAGGCATATGAATTATTTGTGAATAATAGGAAAAATTATATAAAATTCTGGTTTGGTGTGATGGTATATTAGGTGCGCAAATTCCCTAAGAAAGTGGACTATTCTGGTACTGTTTGATTAATACTTGGACTCACAAGGTAAGTGTTTGGTGGTGAGACCTATTGTGACTATTAGCTAGTGTATGGAATTGTGAATTGCTGCTCACATGTGCCTTGTTGCGTATTTTATTATACGCACGCATCATATAGGCATCTCTCCCGTACCAGGGTATGGGACACTTGGCTTCCGTCCGCTTAGGCCACAGTTGGAATTCACCTTTGAGGGAGCCAAATATGGAATCTCCACTGTGTATGTTAGTACGTGCACGACGGTGCTATGAACGTACATGACCAAGGCGTTATATACGCACTATGATTAGTATTATGGCGTTATATACGCATCATGATTAGTAAGATGGCGTTATATACGCACTATGATTATATGTTAGCATATGTCCGAAAAATTATATGTTGATGCAACTGTTTTGAATTTTGCACCTTATCTAATATTGTTGCTTTACTGGTTATACTATCACACTACTGAGATTTTTCTCACCCCTTCGGGGGCTCAATTTTATAAAATTGCAGGAGGACGTAAAAGCATTTGATGACGTAGTATTTTGGATATCTGTTGTTGAGTGCTGCTGTTTTAAGATCATGTTGTTTGTCGCTGTTTATTTGGTTGTGTGCTGATCCTTGACGTTATGTGTTGTTTGGAGATTAACTAAGTGATTATAGTATTTTATTTTGGGAACATACAGTAGCTTTGTATTTTTTAAGATTTAGGTAATATTGTTGTTTTATTTTGACAAACAATTCTTGCTATTTAAATCTCGGATTTTGAGACTAAGTTTTCAATCATTTTGCGAGTTCTGTTTCTGGGGCTACAGACCTCCGATTGTAGTATAATTTATATGCACTTAAAGCCCCATATGTCTAGTTTCATATTGTACAAAGTTTATGTCCACATCATGTATGCACGAATTTCTGTGATTTTTGCAAGTCAAGTCATTTTGGAACTTTTGCACAGATTTATTTTGTACCTTGCGAGTTTTGATTCGGGAGCTAGACACCTCCGAACGAAATAATTTTTATATGCACGTAAAGTCTCGGATGTCTACTTTTTTTGTGTCAAAGAAGATCTTTTAAGTTTTTTGTACCCGATTGGATATGATTTTTACAATGCAGCAAGGTTTTTCAGGAAAACTATTATTTCAGCAAACATTGTATTTTTTGAAAGTCCACTCTGATTTCAGTAAACCACCAGATTTCAAACAAGAGTAAATTAGTAACATGAAAATGCAGTTCTGTATTTAATTCAAATCCGTTATGACTCTAATCTGCTTAGCAGACAACTCCCTTGGACGCATACATGGGAGGGTGTCACAATCATCAAGTAGCCACACAAAATTAATTTGGTGAAAATTCGAGAACTAATACTGGGGCAAATTTTTGTGGTCTCTCATAATCTTTCCTTTACTATCCCCTTTCCTTTTTCATAATTCCTATCATTTCCTTTCTCCTACCTTGTAATTCCATCATGATCATGTCAAATGCGTTCACTCTCTTTGTGTTGGGTCATCCATCAAAAAACTTCCTTTTCCATCCATGAATATTCATAAAGTTTTGTCTCAAGCAAATAAATTCATATTCAAGAGTACCACTTAACATTTCTTTATGGTAGTAATACTTCAATTCTTTGGTTGGATCAAAAGAAATTAGGGCAAAAAAAAGAAGATAAAAAGATAAAAGCCTGTTAGGCTGAAAACCTAAAAGGGCGGGCAAAGCAAAAGTTAGGGCATAAAAAAAAAATTAGTCCACCTTGGTTATGTACTGGACAATTCAAGTTCAGGTCTCAACTTATGGATGATCAAATAAAGCTTGTGGTCACTTTGATCACTAAAACTGGGTCAAATTCAGGATTCGTGTGAGACACCAAGGATTCTTGGTGAACAAAAAAAGAAAAGAATAAGGATTCATCCTTGGACCATATTGCCATATTCGTCTTTAGGAATAACAACATCCATTGGGAGCATAACTCTTATACCCGAAGAGATCCATAAGCATGTGTCCCTTGGATGACTTTAATCTTTTCCTCAATCTTCTCTATCCAGGCTTCCTTCTTCTTGTCTTTCCGAACTAAGGTAGAATTAATCCCCGAGTTGAACCCTGTTGCTTGTCTATGGAAGGATACATGAGCATGTGCCTCTATGTGTGCATTCCCTGCCCTAGCAAATTGGGTCATTAGCATACTCCAAGGTTTTCAATTCAATTCAACACTTACACACATCATACAATCTTATATTTAACTCATACAACTACTCCATAACTCAATTACGCAATCCTACAATCATGCCATTTCACAAAGTCTTGACTTTCCACTCAAAATTTCTCTAAGTTATTCAACAATTTCACCGATAATTTTTATGAGTTTAATCACAATAAAACATCATTCTAGGCCATTTTTATCTAATACACATTTTCAATTTGAGCTCCCTACCTATATCAACCCAATCATGCATACCTTAGGTCACAAAATCCAATCCAATTCAAAACCAAAATTAGAGGAGAAAGCTTACCACCAATCAACTCCTAGGCATCCCAAGAATGATTTTCATCACTTGAACGGTCCAAAACCGCCACCAACCACCCCTATGGCCACCAAAACTGCACCTATGTGGGGAAATGATTTCTCTCTCCACTCACTTTCAAGGCTCACCCAAGGAAGGAAAGATGTTCACAAGGTGATTTGGAACAACTTTGATGTTTTACACTTTTGGATTTGGTGCATGGAATCCATGACAAAATGGGTTTGAAGTTCCTTCCTTATTCTTCCATGGAGGCCGCAGGTGAAGAATGAAGGAGGAGAGAGTATTTTCAGAATTTGTGTCTCACTTTGCCTATTCGTCACTTAAGTCAGTTAAGTGGGTCCCACATGTCACTTAACTTTCTTAAATCATCCATTTTAACCCACAAATTCATAATCTACATATTTTTCTCATTCACATCATATTTTTACTTCGTAGAAATACTGATCATATTTTCGCACTTATCGGTACAATTATACGGCAATATTTTACAACAGTAAAATCACTATTCATCAATTTTCCATAAACTTGCCTAATCACTCAATTTTTTGTTCTGAATCCATTTCCAGTGTAGGTTTTTCCATTTGAGACCTTCTACTCAATTTTCCTTTCCTAGGGTTACGTGTTTGGCAATTTATCATTTTACCCTTCTTATGCATTTTCACTAATCCTACCCCTTAAATCACATTTTCATATATAATTATATGTTTAAGAAGTATGAGGTGTTATATCAAGACTTAGGTATTTTCATAAATTCAATATGCACAATTGTAGTTAAATAATATCACAATATAGTGTTAAAAAGATCTGTGCATTTTTTGCATAATTCCTCTTTTGCGCCTATTCACAAATTAACTGTATTTTTTTCCAAAAACATCAAAACTCCTCAAATAATTCAAATATTTATTTCTCTTGATTCTAAACACTTACTTCAATATATATCCATTCGCAGGAAATTAATATGATTTTTAAGCCTCTATGTAAAATTATATTGCGCTATTTCATCCGTTAAAAATCAATATTCATCAGTTTTCCAGAAAAGTTCCTATCCGCTTCCAAATTTCATTATGAATCTATATCAAACATTATTTTCACCAAATAATGTCTAATTATATCATTTCATAATTTTAGGTTTCAATAATTGTCAAATTGCCATTTTGCCCTTCGGGTGTATTTTCACTCAAAACTCAGGAATTTCACCAATTAAGCTCTCTAACTCATAATTCAATAATAATAATATTTTTCAATTATGTGAGGTGTTATAAAAATCGTGGAGCTCTTGGTAAAAATCGTGGAGCTCTTGGTGAAAGCCATTGGAGAAGAACTTGAACACCAATCTTCACTTCCACTCATTTCTGGCCAAAACTCCCAACATCAAAGTTATTCCTCTACCTATAGTGAACATCTTTCATGTCTTGAAAGGCTTGTTTAGAAACCAGGCCACAAGCATATTTTAATAGACCTGACCTTTAAGTCTCCAGACTTAACTCGTATTTTTTAATAGATAATAATATTATTTTATTTTTAATAAAATAATATCTTGTTACTTTTCAAGAAAATAATATCTTCATATTTATTTTGTTATTTTTTAATAATAAAATATTGTATTTTTTTAAATTTTTCTAATTTTTCACAATCTTTATCCTCTAACTTGGCAAAAATATTTTTCTTAACCTAGATTCCTTTTCCGTCAGTATTCTTCTGTCTTATGCCAAATCTTGCTGCTCTTTTCCCCCTTTATCAACTTCTCATATCTTCCAAACCATTTGTTGACTCTCAAAATTGTCTCTTTTCATAAAATATATATATTATTTGACTTATAAGTGTTGTATGCATTTACATAGGGGTGTAAGTGGGCCAAGCGGTTTATCAGGGGCCTATAGCCTGACCTACCTTAGGCTTAACCTAGCCTGATCTATTTAGAAAATAGAGTAAGTTTAGGCTTTTAGAAAAGCTTCTTTAAAAACTAAGCCATATATAGGCTTACTCTAAAAAACCCAGCCCAAAAGTCTACAGGCTGGCCTTTTAATTTTTTAATAAAAAGATATATTCATGATATGATTGGTCATAACTTTGTTTAACACAAACTATTTTTGGATTTGATTGTGGCATCCCTAATTTTTTTTTTCCTATTGAGTGATTTTATTTTCCATGAAGATGATGTTTGAGTGGCGTAAAACGTGAAAGTGATCAATCAAAGGAAAGGGAAGATCAGAAGAAGGCTCACTAATAGGAAAATATCTCTCCAACTCTTGTCGAACTGAAAATTCAGTACATCTTTTACTAAATTTGGAAAAAGTAATGTAACCTACTTTTATCATTTTTCTCTGATTATTCTCCCCTAAGTCCAACATTTTCCTATTTTTAGTATCGCAATGGGTACTCATGTAGTACCAAAGATCTGCTACACTAAAAGATTGCGAAGGCTGCTAAGAGTATAGAAAAAAACACCTAAAAATAATTATTTCATCTGTTGTTATGAACATTATCTGAAGATCTTTGTGCTCTTATTAAAAAAATTGTTTGAGAATTTTTGTAATTTAGACTCTTGCTGAAATCATTGTTTAATTAATGAGAAATTTTATTTTACATTTATTTTAGTTTGTTTTGCAACTTGGTAGGCCTAGAGTCTAATAGGCTATGTTAGACTTTTCATTTTGTAAAAATATGTCAGGTCATGCTTATAAACTAAGTCTTTAATAGGTTAATAGGCTATTATAGACTCTAAATATTTCAGAGTTAGTAAGTTTTCACGTCGAGCTTGTAAGTTTGCTAAAATTGAAACAATGTAGCATACTCCCTCTATTTGCTTTTGGAAATATTCCAATCGGTTCATTGCTTCGCAACTAATCCGATTTGGGGCAGGTCCAGGATTAAGGCTTTAAACCCCTCCAAAAGGTGGTACTGGGGAGATTCGAACACATGCTCTCATCCCCACCCGCTTAGCTCCCATACTCCCTCTATTTGCTTTTGAATTTTGCATGTTTTGGACATAGTTTATTTCCTTATTTATTTTAGAGGATCCTTACCTTAAGGCTATTGGAGTGAAATAATAGATTCATTTCATTTTAAAACATTACTCGTTTAAGAATTTTATGAAAAGTTTATAAGATATTATTTTTTATTAATTTTTAAAATATCGTCATAGTTAAATAAATTATTTTCTTGCTTTATTAAGAGTTTCTCGTATTTTAATTATGCATATAATAATGGATTTTATTAATCTCAAGTTAAAGGAGATAGACAGTGTTGGTAAACCCGACCTGGGCATCAACCCGGCTAGGTCACTGGTCGGACCGGTTGACCCGGATATATACAGATGTTTAAAAACATATATAAATATGAACATATAAATTCAATTATATTCTCCATATCTAAAATGAATTAAACAAGGTTTACTAAATAAGCTCAAAAACATTAAGCATAAATAAATAAAAGTGCATGCTATTACTATGTCAAATTAAGTTGCAACTCAGAATCCTCATAAACATACCTCTCAATGACATTGAACTCATATTTTTCAAATTCAACTACATTAAAATGACATGTCATATTCTCTAATTTATTATTCCACAAATTGCTTCAGTATTGGAAACTAAGAGGTCATTGTAGAAGAGTATACTAGCAAATAAAATTACAAAAAGTTTTTAAAATGAGTTTTTAAAAGTGCATAACTCGACCGGGTCGCTGGTCATCAGGTTTGGTCGGGTTTGTCCGGGTTTTGACCGGGTTGATGCATGACCGGTCTAATGCTTGACCCGAACCGGTCTAATAACCGGTTCACCGGGTTACGGGTCGACCCGGGTTTTACAATAGTGGAGATAGATTATCTCATGTTATAGAGACAAACTTGTGGGCTCCATCACCTAAATAAAATAAAATAATAATGATACAATTATCGAAAAGTGTGTAGGAGGAGAACTTATCTCATATAATATGAGAATCTAATATCTAAAGGAAACCCATTCTTTGGCAAGTTTGCTGACGTGTCATTTTCTCCTTCACTTTCAGTTTTGTGTTCACAATACAAAATATTTAAACCTTTTATTCTTTGGTAAAAAAGAATAATAATAAAAATATATGAAATAAAATCGAATTTATAATTAAATTCAATTCAGAAAATATGTTAACAATTGTTGGTGGCAGACAACTCATTTAGTGTCCCACTACATTATGAAATCTTGATTTTCAATTTTCAATTTTTAAATTTGAATTTGAATTTTAAAAGGTTGGAAAACATTTGAACAATTGTTGGTGGCAGACAACTAATTCATTATCCCGTTGCTTTTTTGTTAAAAAATAATCATTAAAAAAATGAAAATATTTTGTAAAAAATGCAAATATTTTGTAAAAAATGCAAATATTTTGTGTATAAATAGGATATGTGTTATTGATATTTTTCATTTGGTAATTAGCTTCTGTGCACATGTTTCTTCTCTTATCTATGTGTTTATCTTCTTCATCTTCTCAGATTGTTGTTCTATCACATGAATATGTAATATTTTTGCTTTTTTTTTTTGCAGCTTTGTTGTAGAACAAAATTGACAGGATGATTTGGAATCACTAGGACATTGCTTTTGTACTTCCTCAGAGGAAGGTATGACATTCTTCTCTATCTGCTTTTCTTCTACAAGTATTTTCTCCATAATCTAATATCATGAATGAATGAAATGATATAATAAAATGTCTTAACTTTAAAGTATACAACGAGCAATGGCATAATGCGTGGATCACCCTAGCCTTTTGGCAAGTTCTGTTTTTTTCTCTCCTATGTGTTATATGTGCTTTTTGAGCACCATCTCAAAATTCAACATGGTAAAAATTTCTCATTTATCTTAAAGTTATTCTATTTTCTATCTTTAATGTCTGCAAGAGCATGATGAGCTCCCTTCCATTCTTCCCGTCCATACATAATTTGTTTCGCATTGTTGTTGATGTTCTTTAATTTATGTCGGTTCTTGACATATATGCTTACTGTGACGATGAGAGTGATGAGTTGGATAGGAATGATACTACTTTGACCCTCATAAAACCAACTTCTATTTCTTCAAAGAATGTTGAAGTGTGTCAGATGCTAGACCAGTGCAACCCAGCAACATAGTTTCAAAGCAGTTTTTCTTTTAGGAATTTTTTGCTTTAATTATCACTATTGATTTATCCTTCTTCTTTTTTTTAATTTTGTTTGTTCCTATTGTATAAGTGCCTAGCCTAATTCAATGTAATTAGGCATTGAAAAGCTCTGTTTTGCATGCTCATGTTGAGAATATGAACTAGAAGGGAAATTGATAGCTCTTCAATTCTAAAATATAATACAGGCATATGAAGCTTTTTATCTGCTAATTAAATTTATGATAGTTAGCCTTGAAACCAACATCCTTTAAGAAAAAGTGAATATTCCAGAATTTTTTTTAAAAAAAGATTTGAAAACATAATACAAAAGGATAAAAGAATAAACAATGACAACAAACAAAAACTAACTAATTTAAACTTAAAATTTGATTCACTATAAATTATCTTCCTCATTGTGGCAAGGAAAAAAATAGAAAATATAGCCATATAATTCTTAACAACTTATACCATATTGCTTTGGAAAGACCTAATATTAACAATTTATAGTGAGTCAAACTTATTTCACATCCTTTTCCTTCTCTACATTTTTAACAAACTTATTTCTCAACAAAAACATTCATATAAATTTGACTGAAACCATTTCAAACTTAAACTTTAAATTTTAATATCTGTTTAAAAAGGATAAAAATGATTTCAAGCTTCTAATTTAAAAACAAAAAATTTACTGTTTTTTGAACCCTTGTTTTGTATTTTTAGAATTTAAATTCTAAATCTGACTCAAACAAACACTAACTAATTTAAACTTTAAATTTTAATATCTGGAACAAAAGGATAAAAAGGATTTCAAGCGTCTAATTTTTGAACGCTTGGTTTGTATTTTTAAAATTTGAATTCTAAATTTGACTCAAACAAAAACTAACAAATTTAAACTCTAAATTTCAAAATCTATTTAAAAAGGATAAAAAGGATTTCGAGCATCTAATTTAAAAACAAAATATTTACTATTTTTTGAACGATTGGTTTGTATTTTTAAAATTTAAATTCTAAATTTGACTCAAACAAAAACTAACTAATTTAAACTTTAAATTTGAGTAACTATAAATTATCTTCCTCATTGTGGCAAGGAAAAAAAATAAATCATTGTCAGAAAATATAAAAATGTAATTCTTAACAACTTATACCACATTGTTTTGGAAAGACCTAATGATGTTACTTGGTTCTTTAAACAATGGTGTATTATATAATGCATTGAAAAGTTAAGTGCTAGCGACACAAACCCTTGCAAAAAATAATTATTTATTATTATTTTAAATCTGTTACAGTAAAATGAAATTTCATCTCTGAGATAAAATATAAAAACCTAAACGCAACTATAAGAATATCTTTGTGTGGATAAAGTTAAAAACCTATTACATGCTGATAGTTAGAGATGGTAAACTGGGTTCGGCTCGAAGGACCGACCCCCAACTTATTTTTATAATTAAATTAAAATTCCACTTTTCTTCTTTATCATTAAATTACTAAATCTGTTTTCAATTTTTGCAAATACAAATTTTTAAAATTTCAAATACTAACGACATAAATCCTTGCAAGAAAATAATTATTTATTATTATTTTATAAATCTGATTGTAATAAATGAAAGTTTCATCTTTGCAATAAAATATAAAAACTTAGACGAAACTATAAGAGCCTTTTTTGTGGATAAATATAAAAATATATTACATGCTAATAGTTAGAGGTGGCAAACTGGGCTCGGCCTGGAGGGCCGACCCACCATCATATTTTTATAATTAAATTAAAATTTCATCCTTCTTTTTTTATAATTAAATTCATAAATCTGATTTTAATTTTTTTAAATACAAATTTGTAAAATTTCAAATACTAACGACTCAAATCCTTGAAAAAAATAACTATTTATTATTATTTTTTAAATTTGATTGTAATAAATGAAAGTCCATATTTGAGATAAAATATAAAAACCTAAATGCGGCTATAAGAAATTAAGAACTTTTTTTTTTTGGAAAAATAAAAAAACATATTACATGTTGATAGTTAGAGGTGGTAAACTGAACTCGGCCCGGAGGGCTGACCCACCAACTTATTTTTGTAACTAAATTAAAATTTCATACTTCCTCTTTTGTAATTATATTTCTAAATCTGATTTCAATTTTTATAAATACAAATTTGTAAAATTCAAATTACTAAGGACAGAGTTCCTTGCAAAAAAATAATTATTTATTATTATTTTGTAATTCTGATTGTTATAAATGAATATCCATCTCTGAGATAAAATATAAAAACTTTGATGCAACTATAAGAATTTTTTTATGTGGATAAATATAAAACTTATTACTTGCTGGTATATAATGCTGACAATTAGAGTTTGCAAATTGGATTCAGTCCGAAGGACCGGCCTGCCAACATTTTTTTATAATTAAATTAAAATTTCGGTCTTCTTCTTTTATAATTAGATTTCTTTCTTATTTTAATTTTTGTACTATTGATGTTTTCAAAAATTAAAAATATTTAATAATTTTTTTAATTTTTGTCCAAAATAAATGGAAGAAGTTTTTTTTTTAACCGATGTTTTTATTAAACTTACAATCAACAAAATTAGTCATGATATCGAATTGTGGAATAATACCAGCCAATTCTTTGGAAAGTAAAACAAATGAATTGGATATATATACTTAAAATCAAAGTAAAATTACACTTATAGTTATATTTAATTTTTTTAAAATTATTTGTGACTTTCAAATATAAATTAGACATAACTTATTACTTTTAAATATAAAAATCTATAACATGCTGATATAAAATGTTGATAATTAGAAGTGGTAAAATGGGTTTATCAAAAAAAAAAAAAAAGAGAGGTGGTAAAATGGGACCTGGAGGGCCAGCCCACCCTGCCTGCAAAATAGTAGAGTTCGCCCGCCAACACATTTTTTTTATATTTACTGTCTAACAAATATATCTTTTTGTGGCTGATCATTAAATTTATTGCTGTAAATATTTCAAAAACAAGCATCTAAACTAACCCTATTCAGATTAAATATGATGCATTATATATATATATATATCGTGAACAATTATTTATACTTATGTAATTTTGCAAATGAATGTTCTTTTGATATTATCACATTTAACTTCAACTATAAAATGTTTGTTATAATATTAAACGTACTAACTCAAATATTCTTGATAGAAAATGTTGACAATTAGATGTGGCAAAATGAGCTCGGCCCGGAGGGCCGGCCCAACCCGCGCGCGAACACGTTTCCTCCCTTATATCTACTGTCTGACAAACCCGTCTTTGTATGGTTAAGATAATTAGATTTACTACTGTAAATATTTCAGAAACAAACATCTAAAAAAATTAATAATCATATTGTGATAAATAAAAGTGCATCTAAACAAAATGAACAATAATTTTTTTTCTGCATGTATATTAATTAATTTCATTTTGTAGCAAATTTCGTGTACAGATGAAACAATACGACGGGATCATATTGAATAATAATACAAAGGAGAAGGTTCATTGGTGGTTATAATTAAAGAATGAATTATTGAGTACATAACTATATTTGTTTTACATAACAATCAAGGCCCATGAGTTGCAGATTTGTTTGTGGTTGATATTTATAAGTTCCATGTGAATGCTATAGCCTTTTAAAGTTCAAAAAATAGCACAAAATAGTAAGATAATTCTTTTTTATTTCACATAATTCTCAAGTAACTGGTTTGCTTTTTTATCTGTTGTTCCTTCATGTTTATACCTCCGCCATAGTACCGTTCAGAGCTTGATAACAAGATGAAGGTGTTGATTTACCGGTGTGATGATTAACTAACGACGGCAACAACGATTTCGTTCTTTTTCTCCCGAGCATCGCACGGGTAATTCACTAGTAATCCCATAATAATACTAAGCTCGCAGTACCAAAACTTATATCACCTTACCCTAAAGTCATAACTTTAGGTAGGGTTGTTATAAAATTTAAATGTGACTAAATGGATTGCGGTCTTTTCATGTCTAACCACGTCAAGATTCACGTGTTTCTCGCATTCTTCTTTCTAAATCCCCTTTAAAATTTTACATGGTGTGATATTACAAGAGTTGGTTAAAGTGTAACTTAATTTATACATCAATTAATTTATATCTGACATGATGTTTTATAGATTAATTTTATGTTTCTAGATTTAGTCTAATCATGTCTTATTTTTAATTTTTTATTTTGGTGGGGAATCATGTCTTAATTAATAACTGAACCAAGATTTGGTGACCTAATATTTTGAAAAAATATAAAAGTTTAGACAGCAAATAGGATTAAGTCAGAAAATTTCAAAAATTAGTAATTCAAATTAGATTATGTTTAATAATATAAGTTTTAAAATAATTATACCAATATAAATTTATTACGTTATGCAAAAAATATTAATTCAAATCAATAAATTTAAGTTATGATTAATTGTTAAAATAATTAAAGCTTTAGAAAATAAAGACTATTTTATCTCATGGAATACGCAAAAACAAGTGGGAACCATTTTTTTTTTATGTCTCTTATTTTTAGTGAATTTCATCCCTCTTTTGATGTATTAAACTATTAATTATTCCATATTCCATACAATATAAGAAACATGTGATCTGACTAGGCTGAGAAAACTTAAAGCACGACCCAAACTCAATAAAAGAAAAATAATAAATCTAGTTTCTAGAATCCGAATAAGTTAAATTAGTTTCAGGGTAGGGATGAGTTGTGAGAACAAAATAGATTTTGGACACCGCTACATATCATAAAATAAAACAAGTTGAAGATTATAACCTAAGATAGAAAATCCCTGTACACTGATGTTATTAATTAACTAACCAAATATATATTCATCCGTAATGTAACATAACTGGTCAGTGTTGATTAAATTTTTTAATTAAATTGAATTCTTTCTAACCTTTTATTATTATATTTTCTATAAATATTATCGTACAGACTTTTGTTGAGACTTGTAATATATTTTAGGTTTAAAATAAGATAACCTTTATTCAATAAAAAATATTGGAAGAGGGAAATGATAAAATAAGTCTCAAGCGAATGCATGTCTAGTTAAATTTTTTTATCAATGTGCAACAAATCTTACCAACTTTGATTGTATTGTCTTCTTTCCTTATCCATGATATTTAAAATTGTATTGTCTTATTTAAAATAAGTGATATTTTTCGCGGACGGAGCATCAGCTAACAACAGTTATTTTTTTTTTTTAATAAACTCAAAGGTATTCTCCGGTCGTAACCGAAGACTAATCCCCATCGAGCACTGTCGGACCCTTTCGGGGTAGCTCTTTCAAATCATTTTTTTCATTCTCAGGGCTCGAACTAACAACAGTTATTTTTAATATTAAAAGAATGCAACCGAAGATAAAGCTTAAAAAAGAAAGAAAAATATTACCAAGACAAACAAAAAATTCAGGAGACACAAAGCATATAATAATCATGACAAAATTAAAATGATCATAAATTATTAAGTACTTGAAATTAAGATATGTCATACTTTTCTAGTAAATGAAATCTTTAATAATAATTTAGTAAAATGTTTTAAGTAGATTTATATTTGTACTCGTGTATATTTATTGGGAAAAACATCTATTCTTTTAAAGGATATAAGTTTATATCCTTTCAGATCCTAACCGTTGATTTCCGTCTATCAACGGTTATAATCTATTGGGTCAAACTTAATGGGCCAAATTTATTATTAATTAATTAATAATTTTGATCCAATAAATTATAACCGTTGATAGATGGAAATCAACGGTTAAGATCTAAAAGGATATAAGCTTATATCATTTAAAAGGATAGATGTTATTCCCATATTTATTAGTAGGTTTTCGTGATTATTTTCTTTAAAAATTGATTCATAAAGATTAATGAAAAAGAAAAAAAAAAGACAAGAAAAAGAGATATAGAATACCTAACACAATCACAAGTTCATACCTTGAAATAAACAAGTGCGTATCTGACTGCAGTCCATTTTTAGGTGATGTGCCATATTGTCCGGAAACTGTGAAAGAATACAACAAATGACGTAGCAAACACCATTATTATTTTATCGGTTTGGAAATAATATATATATATATATATATATATATATATATATATATATATATATATATATATAAATGCGGCAGAGTTTTTTAATATTGATGTCAAACTTTAAAATTTAACATAAAATCTTAACTATTAATTTCCGCCAATCAAACTTATTAACAATATTGTTAAAATTGAGATGTTAAGTAAAATCGAAAAGAGATTAAAAAATCGTAAAACGTAAAATCATAATGTAAGAAATCATAAAAACGTAAAAGTATTTGGAATATTAATAAAATCATTTTGATGAAAAAAATTCATAAAAGTGTGTGTGTATATATATAGGGCAATATTTCTTTCATGTAACGTGATAAGAAAAAGCATTCCTACTCACTCATCGAACAACGTGTCAACATTTATTTTCTTTTTTATTTATTTTTTCATGATGGGTCCCACCAAAGTTTGTTTGTGTAGAAAATTGGTTTTGCATTATGTTATATAACATATGTATTTCCCATATATATATATATATATATATATATATATATATATATATATATTTGGGGAATGATTCTGTTCTGCTTGTGGCAGATGTGTCCAACGTAGGTTGGATGATTGATCTCGGATTCAGATGTTCCTCTCTGGATATCTATAGATTAGGTATCTGGGAGGAACGTGGATCACTGACACTGACTTAGGCGTCTGCCTCCAAGGTGTGTGTGTGTGATATCCAATGACTAGGGTTAGAAATTGTGTACCTTATTGCTCCACCTACCTGCCTTATATAGCCCGGCTCTAGGGTTTGCTTGGGTTGGGCCGAGGTGTATAGTGGGCTTGAGTCCAGCCCATAACAGATTCGTTTATAAATTTATTTTACAAATTACACTAAGTATGGCCAGTCATACCTAGTGTAATTTGTAAGAGTTTGTAAAAAAAAAATTTATAAATATAATATTTTCCTATATATGTGGTTTCATATTTATTTTCAGCTGCTCATTCAAATTTTCTTTTATCTCCTCAGAGGTGAAGATCTGTGTAACAACTATTTTGTTAATTTATTAACGGTGGGATCTTCAGGTGACAAAACAGGTTATTCGGCTCTATTTCGTCCAGTTTCTAACTTGTTTAGCTCGGATCGCGTTTTTAAAAGTTGGTTAAAAATCTCAATTAGAGGACCCGTCCTGCCTTCAATAATCCTTCCTTGTGAGAAGAATTTTGATGATTTCAGACCATCATTAATTCAGTAATTCGTGTCAATCAAAATCAATTAATTATTGAGGAGAGAAAAGAGAAGAGAAATAAAAATAAAAATTTATTCAAATGTCATCCCATGTATGGAAGGTCCGACACAAACATATTAAAAAATGTGAAATTTCTTCAAAAACGATATTATGATATATGAAAAGGTTATCAAATATAAATATCTTGATTAATGTCATTTTTAAAGAAAATTTAAAAATATTAAAAATGTAACCCAACTAATCAACACACCCTATAGCCAATTAAACTCGTTTTGACCCTAATCTGGATAAAATATAGGCCCATTAGAAGCCCAATAACATGCAAGGAAGCCCAATCCCATTAAAAGATCCGGAGCAAAGCGCGATGGACAAGACAAGACGTGATGCCCTCATTGCGCAAGACAAGATGCGATATCCATATTGCGGATAAAACCACCGCCTTTAAGAAAGCTAACTTAAGACCCAAGGTAACCCACCGCGCCTTTATACCAATAAACGGAGGACAGCTCCAGCTCGCCGCGACTCTATGGCTAGACATCAAGAAGATAAGGCCACTCAGATTTTAGCCTGACCTGCAACCTAAACCCGGCCACTCAAAGGCCATACCACCTTGCTAAGGCGGCATCATAACCATTATATAAACAGAGGGTACAACACCCTTTATATTGATGATCATCCTTTATATTGAGAACATACATCCTCCTGCCTCTGATACTGACTTAAGCATCGGAGTGTCTTCGCAGGTACTTCCCCCCATCCGAATCATTACATCGTGACTAGCAAAAGACAAAGACGTATTGATCTCCAACAACCAACCTAGGCCCAAGACGTTAAATCCAGTCCGCTTCTCAACCGTGTGTGATTAGGCCTGATACATATTGGTCAGCCCATACTGTATTTAGTCTGATCATTGGCGCCGTCTGTGGGGATCTATCAGTTAGAACCCATCTTTTTCTAAAAACATGGTTGATACCAGAAGCAAATCCCATAATGGCTCCAAATGAAAGCGGAAGGAGACCCCTGCTTCCTGAGAAAAATTAGCTTCGTCGGTGGCACCAATTCCTATCCATCTAGATAACCCACCGACACCCCAACATCTGTTCAACCTTATCACACAACAAAATAAGAAAATTGCCCAACAAAATCGAGACTTAGCTCGATTGAAAAAAGCTCAAAAGAACAAAGAGAAAAACGCAGAAAAAGGAAAAGAAAAAGAGCCTGAGAAGGAGACAAATCCTGAAAATCTGATGAAAGTGAACCATGACAAGAACATTCAACTGGTAACCCAGGACCCTCGGGTCACAAAAACAAAAAAGGCGAAGAAATGAAAGATACTCATGAGAATGAGAATTCTCATGGAAATTCTAGGACAATTTCTCGAATTGTTCACCCATTCACGCCCTGCATAATGAACATCCCAATTCCTAGGGACGTGAAGATTACAACTGAAAAGTATAACGGAAAGGGGGATCCGCAAGAACATCTAGAATAACTCCAGACCAATACGATGCCACAGGACGTGGCTGATCCAATAGCATGTCGAATGTTTCCAACAACCCTAAAGGAGACGGCACTTAGGTGGTATTCTGCGCTACCACCTAATTCAGTACAAAGTTGGGAGGAATTAACCAACCAATTCCTTATACGATTCGCAACAAGCAAAACACAATACAAATCTACACACGCGCTAAAAACTATGCATCAAGGAGATCAAGGACCAAACGAAACATTGTGCGATTATCTCAACAGATTCTTTGATGAAGCACTCTTGGTCAGAGACTTGGATCCACAAGTCTCACTACATATCATCACTGAAGGACTACTAGAAGGCCCTTTCTCTACGTCATTAGCCAAACAGCGACCACGCACTATTGAAGAACTACGAGCGCGTTCAGAAAAATTCATCAACATGGAAGATTACAAGCATTCATGTGAAATCCCCAATACTAGAACCGACATTGATAACTTGGAAAAGGACATTCAAAAGAGCGTCCAGCAAAAATTTTGCGAGAAACGGAAGTGGGGAAGATATGACAATTACACTCCCTTGAATACGTCCCAGAGACGAATTTTGAAAGAAGTATTCCAAACAGGATATGTATGCGTCAACAAACCTCCTCCAATGAAAAAAGGAGTACAGCGCGATGAGACGAAGTTTTGTGAGTTCCACAATGATAAAGGGCACACAACTGACGAATGTTTCGAGTTGAAAATTACTATCGAAACACTCATAAGAGCTGGGAAACTCCAGGAATTCATTTCTAGCTGCAGGGAATACAAGGCCCAAGAAGACGCGATAGAAGTCCAGACCGCGACCAAAACCCTAACAGACAAAGGGCATATCACAGGAGGGACTACAGTCCCGTACGTAACAATGACTTCGAAAACGCGCGGGAAGCCTCCATTGATAGACGCCAAAGGACTCCACCGTGAAATATACAGCATACCGCGCAGCCGCAACCACTTCAGTTACCTAATAATGCGGCAGGAGTATTGGCCACTATTGCCGGAGGATCAGGAGGCGGAGGCACAACTAAATCCCAATGCAAAAAAAAACTTAAAATCCGTTATGATAGTGCACGATCATGCCCGCCCTCCTACTTCTCGCGTCAGAGGCAGGCCATAAGTTTTGACGATGATGACTACGATGACATCATTCCAGACCACGATGACCCGCTAGTAATCTCGGCTTGCATGGCTAATCTCCAAGTAAAATGTATTATGATTGATAATGGTAGTTCTGCCGATATTATTTTTTGGGATGCTTTTCTCACAATGCACATCACAGAAGAATATCTAATTCATGGATGTTCAGACTTAATCGGCTTTGCCGGAGAGTGCGTATAACCCAAAGGTACCATTGAAATGTGGGTAACCTTCGGAATCATGCGTCAGGTCGTACTATCAAAGTACGATTTTATGTCATTGAATATGCCTCTGCATATAATGTCATCTTAGGGAGACTAACCATCGCCGCGTTAAAGGCAATCATTTCTATGCCCCACCTTATAATGAAATTTCGTGACACGTCTGGCGCGGTAGTTGCCATTAGGGGTGACCAGAAAATAGTGCGCAGCTTTTATAACACCAGTTTACGAGCTAAAACTCCAATACAGCTCGATGACAAGGCCAAAGCATCAGTCAATATGACCAATCTTGATATGCGCGAAGATCTGCGTGATACGCGTCCTCAACCTGATGGCGAGTTGGAAAAACTCCAAGTTGGACCACTACCCGAAAATGTTACCAAGATTGGATGACATCTACCAGAAGCAGAAAAAAGTGCGTTGGTGGCAGTGCTGCTGAAGAATAAAGACCTCTTTGCATGGACGGCAACTGACATGCCAAGAATAGACTCAGACATAATATGCCATCATTTAACCTTAGATCCAAAGGCTAAACCCATCGCGCAGAAGAAGCACAAAATATCCCCGGAGAAACAACAGGTGGTCTGATGCACCCGGCAAGTGTACCGATCGCACAAGTAATAAAGTAGTAAGTATAAGATCGTCTCCATAGGGATTGTAAGACAAGTACCACAATAACCAGTCCCCTTAATTTGGACAAATCGATTGGATAATGAATAATTGTAATTTAAATTGGATAAAACTGAAATTAAAAGACTTGTTTTTGTGAATTTTTCTTTAATTTGATGACAGAAATAAGGTATCAATGAGAATTTTGTGAAACTATGAGAAAGGAATTGCAGTTAGGATAAACTCACTATATGATCCCCGCTTGTCACTTTGAATTGATCTAAAACCACTTAATTATGTAAAAACTCGGATAATTATCATCTTGAAATAATTAGCTAAATCCCAATCCCTTGGTGATTCAACCCTTTAACCCTCATGAGAATTCTAATCCCTTAGTAACCCTTCATGAGAATTAAGCAGTAAACGTGATAATTCAAACATCCGCAATCAACATACATCTATTCCTAGTATGCACACTAATCGTCATCTTACCCCCTTTCAAGATCAGAAACCCCAATATCCCTATCTAGGGTTCTAACCCTCAAACTATTTTCAACTATCAGATTGATCATGTCTAATAAAGAAAATATCAAATACGCACAAGGTAATGATAAAGAATTTTACATAAACAAGAGAAATCATATCAATCCATCATAAGAAGGGTTCACATAAGGTTTGTGACCCTAACTACAATAAAGAGTACTAGCCAGACATATTCATGTCTGACAAAACAAAAGATGTACGAAGATATGAGATGATGATCAGAAGAATTCAGATCTTGCCTTGAGCTCTGCCTCCGTGTTCTTGTCGCTGCCTCCGTATTATTTTTTCTTTAGGGTTCACCCCTTATTTATATAGCCTTTAACCTAATGGAGGCTCCCCTTTTCAAATCTTGTTTCTTATTCAAAATGTCAAATGTCCGCGTCGCCCACGCTGACAACGTGGTTCCCGCGCTGTGGGCGTGGGAGTTCTTGAAAGTATGGCGCTGATAACGCGGTTGCCACGCTATCAGCGCGGTGGCCTCTGCCAATTTTTCTCTTCCGGCGCTGCAAGCGCGGTCACCACGCTAGCAACGCGGTGGCTTCTGTCCAAAATGACTCCTTCACGCTATAAGCGCCATTCCCACGCTTGTAGCGTGGACCTTTGGTTTTGCTTTGTCATTTTAAACTCCAATTTGTGCATTTCTCCTGTGAAATCAACATAAAATTAGTATATAACCTCAGATTCAGATATTTGACAAATTAATAGTGATTTTCCCTTTTCCTGCATCAGATTAAGTCACATTCTTCCTCTTTTTGTCTTAGAATTCCTTATATGCTGATCGCATATCAAATAATTCCCAGATTTGAACTTTGCTGTCCTCAGCAATGTAACAGACTCAAGTTATCAGCAAAGCATATTTCTGTGAAAACATGGACTACAATATCTTTAGAATGCAGATTGCTATGCATGTATAACTTTTTGTTAAAAACTTACAACAATGATTTTCAGTTATATCAATAATTTATATCCTAGCTTGAACATTCCTCACCAGATATATATATTCTCATCACTCAATGTTTGAGGTTTCTACACTCATACCATCAATGCAGCAGTAATTCCATGATCTTGAACATATTCTCAAGTTCCTAAAAATGAGGAACCCATTTAACATGCATAGACTGATCAAAAGGTCTTTGATAGGTTGTAACTTGGCCTGGTTTGGGGGTATGAATCTTTTGGTCAGAAGTTGATTAAATTGGAGAGACTGAAATCTTCAGACTTTCTTACATTCATTCCTTCTCAGCTTTTTAATTCTGTCATTTTGACATCTTAGGGATTCTTTTTCCTTTATGTCTTTTGAGCTATCTTTTGATTTCTCAACCCTTTCTATTGTTCTTTTCTTAACTTTTTCTTCTTCTCTGAGAAGGACCTTGATTTTTTTGTTTTTGACTTATCATCTCAATCTCTCTCTCAAGGTGTGTCAATGGAACAGAGTTAATAATATTCATAGGGTTTCTGAATAAATTGGTTTCAGGCTCAAAAGGGTTTATCAATGGAAAATCTTTTAGGTAGGCTATTTGGCTCTAGGCTTAACAAGAATAATTGCCTTTATCATATCAGTAATGCATGCAAGCCAGAGAAACAGTTCAAGTTCTAGAAACTACTACAGTGAGGCCTCTCTAAAAGGAGTTTTTGTTTAAGCTCAAATCCTCACAGTTATAGTTCAAACTAGAATTTTCAATTCAGAGTTTTACATCAAGCATTATCCAAAAAAATTCATCAAAATAGTTATACAAACGAGCAGTTATCATTATCAGATAAAAACAATTAAGTGCTCACAAATATCATGCTTCATCTAACTAAATCATGGTACTCACTGAGTACGCTTAAAACATTCTGGAACAACTTAATTAGGATTTTTTTTTAAAGAAAACAGTAAATAAAATAAATAAACAAAGATTGAGGGTTAAAATGTCTCCCCTTTTCAGAAAGAAATTTCTGTTTAGACGTCTTTTCCATGGTGTAGTTCCGCAGTAATTATCAAATCTCACATTCAGCATGCCATGCGACAATTCCCAGATTTAGAATGTTGTTGTCCTCAGCAACAAACTATACTAGATGATAGCTAATTCTGCCAGATGGAACACACACATACTTGTTAAATCGTAAAAATAGAATAATCATGAAAATACTGAACAAGAGTCAAATGGTGACCACAATCATCAACAATGTACTCAAAATATCAAAATGAGTTGCCTAAGAAACTTGGCAATGTGCAGTGGGTGATGGTGAAAATGAATTTATGTGTCATCCATGATAGCATCAGCTTCAAGATCTGCAAGCACAACATCATCAGTGGCAGGAGCTGCATCCGTAGTAGGAGCCATAGATGGACCAGCCTGTGCAGGGGGTGGTGGAAATTGGGCCATCAAGCTAGCCGTGTCAATCCCTCTATCCAGGAAAAGCTTCTCCATCATACTCATCATGTAATGGTTTTGAACCATCATTTGCTGTTGACGCTGGTCAATAGCTTGAAGCAAAAGTGAATCAACTGTCGGAGATGCAGAGGAGACTGGTGGTGGAGGTGGAACTGTACTGCCAGATGCTTTCCAAATAGCTTGCCTGCAGGATTCCTTCTGCATATCATTAAAATGGTCCTGAGTCAGATCTTTCTTGATTTTCACATCTCGTGGCTCTTCCTCAGGTATTTCCACGCCTGCTTGTATACAGAGGTGCTCAATCAGCGAGCAATGAGCTAAGCTAATGTCTGATCTTCCTTGAGTAATGATGTAGACTATTCTATCAGACAGAATGGCCCCAATGTGAAGATTCTTTCCTCCCAGAAGAGTATACAGTAGAACTGCTCTTTCCATATTCACATCACTCAGGTTAGTGGAGGCTATGATGGTAGAGTTGATGAATGAGTGCCAGAAGATTGCTTCCTCATTGAGATCCAGCCGATCTAATTTTTCAGGTACATCAGGCTGACCATGCTTCGACTTCCAAGCAGAATGAGGCTGAGTGATACCCTCACGTACTCTCGCAGCAATGGCAGGCATCTCTGCTCGATATACCCCTTCAACAGGCTGCATCCTATTAAATGTGTCTGTAAAATAGCATGACTTTGTAGCACCCCAAGAGGTTTGCAAGAACCTCTCAATCTGAAATGCTGTGAAGGAGACCTCTTTCCCCCTCACCCAACTCTTTCTGGTACTGTCCACAGTCTCTCTGTCCGCATTGGCACAGAATTCCCTTAAAATTGTGCTGCAGCTGGCTCTTGGAAATTGTACCAAATGGTTCCAACGTCTGCTTTCTATTGTCAACTTCACCGGACAGTCGTCCGCAAGAAAATTACTAATTTTTCGCTCTTGAATAATTTTCTTCTTCATGAACCAGTTGTAGTACCGGTCCTGTGCCTTCGGTGTGAGGAACCGGTTACCATCAAAATCAATAAGAGCAGGGGCCCTAGACCTTTTAGTGCCAGCTACACTGCTTCCACTAGTATTTTTACCTCCTGTGCCAGCAGTCTTCTTTCCCTGCACTCAGAAAAGTTCAACCCAATAGAATACAGACATGTGATTTGTGAAGCAAAGAAACAAACCAATTCCCAAATTTATTAGCTTGTGCAGCCAAATTATCATATGCCAGTAAGTCATGATGGTCTAAATCGAAATTTTAAAAGAAGGATTTAGCCAAATCATCATGTGAAATCAAAGTCAAATCCGCATGAACTAACAACTTAGCAATATCATTTGGTAATGGCAATTGGTATTCAAGTCATTTAAAAACAAAGTCATGTTACCTGTAGAATCACAAACATGTGGTATGTAAGCTAAACAATGCATATCCTCCACAATATTATGAAACATGTAATCTCATTATCCACCTATACACATGCTATGACCTTTCATCAATTATGCACTAGGGAATTTACTTCAGACAATTTATCAAACACCTAGTATGTGTGATCAAACCGGAACAATCCACACACTTAAGATATCTCCAGCAGTCAACTTACCATTGTAAAATGGCCACATCAAACAACACATTGCAATTAAAAAACAAATAGCCTCAAACTTACCTTGTCACCAGCCATTCTGAATATTTGTAACGAAGAGAAACCCACGACCTTGATTGTGCAGTGATTAAGTCCCAAATTCTAGAACCCTAACTCTAACCCAATCGACGGTTGAGGGTGAGGTGATATGGAAGAGAAGAGGAATGTGTGGGTTGATTGTCGGTGGTGGTGAAAAGAGTGAATGGTGGTGGAAGAAGAAAGGAAGTTGAGAGAGAGATGGGGTGAGTGGCGGCGGTGGAAGAACAAGGTGAATGGTGGTGAGGGAGAAAGGAGTGAGTTGCAGTGGAAGAAGAGAGGAAGTTGAGAGAGAGATGGGGTGAGTGGCGGCGGTGGGAGTTGAGAGTTGAGTGAGGGAAGAAAAAAAGTAGGGTTCTGTCATTTAAAAAAAAATTGATTTGAATCTCGCGCTCTCAGCGTGGGTCTCACGCTGGGAGCGCGGTACTTACTGCCCATTTTTCCCTTTCGGCGCTGCAAGCACCACCTCCACGCTGCTGGCGTGGTTTTCTTTTCTATTTTCTCACGCTTACAGTGCGGGAATCACGCCAGCAGCGTGGGTCTTACTGCCTGTTTTGGCTCTGTGGTGCTGATAGCGCGGTCACCACGCTCTCAGCGCGGGACTAACTGCCATTTTTTCCTGATCCACGCTGCTAGCGTGAGTACCACGCTATCAGCGTGGACTAGCAAACTCATCTTTTAACTTTTAGCACTTATCAACACATAAAATTAAAACAATCATCTAAACTAAGAAATTGACAAATTGTCCACTAGGTTGCCTCCCAGCAAGCGCTTGTTTAATGTACACGAGCCTGACTGGAACCATGATTACTCAGGTGAAGTTAAAGGGACAAAAATTGTGTACCTATTCACAGGTTCTCCATAGTAAAATTTCAAACGATTCCCATTTACTTTAAAAGGTCTCTCAGCATCAAGAGGAGAGATTTCAACTATACCATATGAGAATACATTTGTCACAACAAAAGGACCAGACCAACGAGATTTAAGTTTACCTGGGAACAACCTCAATCAAGAGTTGTACAATAATACCTCTTGACCCGGTGTAAACTCTTTGGGCTTGATCTTGCTATCATACCACAGCTTAGTCTTCTCTTTGTAAATTCGTGCACTTTCTTATGCAGTCCTCCTGAACTCATCAAGCTCATTCAGCTGAAGTATTCTTTTCTTGTGAGCTCCTGATGGTTCAAAATTTAAAAACTTTGTAGCCCACAATGCTTTGTGTTCTAACTCCACTGGCAAATGATAAGCTTTGCCATACACCAACTGATAAGGTGACATGCCAATAGGAGTTTTGAACGCAGTTCTGTACGCCCAGAGTGCATCATCAAGCTTCTTAGCCCAATCCTTCCTAGAAATTCCCACTGTCTTCTCCAGGTTTTTTTTATCTCCCTGTTGGAGACTTCAACTTGCCTACTAGTCTAGGGATGATATGGTGTGGCTATATTTAACTAGCAAGCTTTCAAAATGTTTATTACAAAAGTGCGTACCTCCATCACTGATAATAG
>JAVKPL010014248.1:0-82454 GCA_032173675.1 Gastrolobium villosum | reverse complement strand
CATTAGACTTAAGCGTGGGATGATGTAACAGGAGGGTTACCTGTGCTATGAGATTCCACAAGAGAAAGTGGGGGACGGCGAGGCTTTGATACCATGTAAAGAACCTTGGGATAAACCTTGGGCACCCCCACCCTTTGAGCTAGCTTTTGGGGTGATGTATCTCAAGGTTCTTATCAAGTGGTATCAGAGCTTTGCCGCCCCCCACTTTTTCTTGTGGAATTTCTTAGCACAGGTTGGCTGGGCCTATTGCATCATCCACTCTTCAAACCCAATGGGCTCTTGTGTGACGGGGAGTGTTGAGATATATAGTCCCACATTGGTTGTATGAGCAACTAATGTGCTTTATAAGGCCTTGGGCACTCCCACCCTTTGAGCTAGCTTTTGGGGCTATATCCCAAGGTTCTTATCAAGAGGAATATTTGCCAAGGAATATTTTGTTGACCAGGGAATATTCATCAAACTAATACTCCGTCAGGGAATATTCCACCGTAAAAGAAATATTCCATCAGTTGGGGAGTATTTCATCAAGGAATATTCCAATAACTATTAAATATTTGGTGAGTTTCTGGCTATAGGGTAGTCCATCTTATAGTTTTTAGGCACTCTGAATCCATTTTTGGGCCCTGATTTGGCTAATATCATAAAGCATAATAATATCATGTTAATAAGCATCAATCAAGAAATATTCCATCAGTTAATAACCGAGGGATATTTTGGTTAGTTTATGGCTACAGGGGTAGTCCATCTTAAGATTTTTAGGCACTTTGGATCCGTTTTTGTGATCTGTTTTGGCTTAATGTCACAAAGCATCATAATATTATGTTAATAAGCTTTAAGCCAATCTCGTAAATTATGAACAAGGCCTCATCAATTTGATTTGCAAAGAGTCATCAACTTAAGTTTATTTGTAAGAGAATAACCATTGTCCAATTTCAATGAACATGACCAACAATCAAGTCACTTACAATAATCTAGTCAGTGATATCAATTTTCAATTAAGAACAACCAATGGGCTTCTTTAGTAAACAATTATTTCAACGATTCAATTTGGAATGTTACAGTTACTAATTCCTCAAAGTCAAATAATCTAGCATTAAGTTTGGGATGAGATCATTTAATCAAAGGATGGTTGGATTGTATCATACAATTTGAAATGACACAAGTTTTCTAGGTAGAACCTTTGAATTAGGTTCAAATTATCTTCATCGAGTTTGGAATTATGAGACAACTTACCCTTTTCAATTTAATCAGCAACCATAAACATCAATGAAATATATAAATTGTGCTTATCATTTGGCCAACAAAAGGAATATTCAATAACTCAATACACATAATTAGAAGGTAAGTAAATGATAATTTAGACTTGTGTTCATAGTCTTTAACCCCATTTCCCCCCATTATTTAGAATAATTGGTCTTTACGCAGACCGTTTGTGAGAGCAATGGCCAAGTAATACGAATGTGTGTATGTGAATTGATCATAAGAGGATATACTCCCTCACTGATGATTGTGATGAGATGTGATTGATCCACTGTTAGTTAACAAACCTTGTCTTGTGAGTGATAAAATCCACCTATATATTTATGGTGGAGCAAAAATATGAATCTAACATAAAAGGCTTAAAAAAAATTATGTAAAAATCAAGATCAATTCACTTAACTCTTAGTATAAATCTTTTTTCATATTGTTAAACTCTTCTATAATTGATTTTGTGCTAAAATTCATAATAATTTTTTTTAATATATTTAAAATATTATAAACATAAGCAATGAGTTTGGAAATTTAATCTATATGAGCTAAGAATTAATTTTTTCACTCTTATTTCAAAAAGTAAACATGAAATTAAGAAAACTAACAAGGTGAGTGAAAAATATCTATGTTACTGTATTACTAAGCATTGAAGTTACGAGTACTAAGTAGTTATGAATTGAAATTACTGTGTTAATGTTTCACATTTAGAAACTATGAATCCAGCAAAGGCGAACCCAAGATTTTTATGGTGGCCGGGTGCGAAAATAAAAATGTTTATCTTATAAACAAAAGTAAGTACAATAAAATATTAATCTAATATAAAAAGCTTAAATTTTTTTATATAAAATCAAGGCCAGTTCACGTAACTCTTCTCTACATTTTTTCATATTGATAAACTCTTCTATAATTGAATTTATGTTAAAATTCAAAAAAAAAAATTGAATATATTTAAAATATTATAAACATAAGCAAATGAATCGGAAAAATTTTCTATATGAGCTAACAATTGATTTTTTCACCATTCTTTTCAAAAATAAATATGAAATTGAGGTAATTAACAAGATGAGTGAAAAATATGTGTTACTGTATTACTAATAGTTGAAGTTATGAGTACTATGTAGTTATAAATTGAAATCATTGAATTAGTGTTTCACATTAAGAAGTTATGAATCCAATCAATGACGTTGTCAAATGATTGATAAATATCAAGATGTGTATTTTTGTATCATTTTCTTTTTTTCAAAATGGAAATTGGTTTCCTTTAATTTCAATGATAGATAATGACTGTTATTTCTGTTACTTCTTTCTTGTTTCTGTTATTTTCAGTTTCTGTTATTTTCAGTTCTTTCCATCTCCTAACTGCTATATATAGCAGCTCTTGTATCTCTTTGATTTACATCAATACACAATAAGAATCATTCAGTCTTCTTTTCGTTTTCTGCTTTCCTCTTCACACCGTGTGTGGTTTCTTTCTTATGCATCAAGATCTGATACCTCACATGGTATCAGAGCTAGCAACGATCCATGGAATCTCCTCAATCATCACCAAAATCATCTACAAGTTCTGAAAATGCAAAATCAGTGAAGCTCATTATGAAATCATTCTCAAACCCAATTGCTGACAAACTCGATGAAGATAGTTTTCTTCCTTGGGAGCAATTGGCTCTTGCTTCAATCCATGGCCACAACCTGCAGGATCATCTCCGTGAAGACAAGATCCCTGCCCGTTTCTCAACCCAAGAAGATAAAGATCGTGAAAAAGAATCGGAAGATTATGCAACCTGGCATCAGCAAGATCATCTTCTTGTGTCCTGGCTGCTTTCTTCCATGAACATATCCTTCAAGAACAGAATGGTAGGATGCAAATTTGCTCATGAGATCTGGACAAGGCTGCAAGTTTACTTTGCTTCACATACACAGGCAAAGGTTAAACAATTGAAAAACCAATTGAAAAACATCAAGAAAAAGGGACCAGCATCAGACTACCTTCTTCAAATCAAGAAGATCATTGACTCCTTGGGTGTTGTAGGCTCTCCATTAACTGATGCAGAATATTCAGAAGTTATCCTTGATGGTTTGAGTGAAGAGTACACTCCTTTAATCACTTATGCAATGTCATGATCCCCACCCTTTTCCATTATTGAGTTGGAAGCTTTTCTTCTTGCTCAAGAAGAAATGCTGGAAAAATTCAAGAAGCATGATCCTGTTCCTATTCAGGCCAATATCACACAAGCTACTTCACAACAGGGAAACAGATTCAACAACAATGACAACAGGTTCAATAACAATGAAAACAGATTAAATAACAATGAAGGCAGATCCTTTGCAGGAAGAAGAGGCCGAGGAGGCCGTGGGTTTCGAGGTGGAAGATCACAAGGTCCACCTTGGAATTCTTGGAATCAAAATCGGTTGCAATGCCAAATCTGTGGAAAGTTAGGACATCCTGCTTTGCGATGCTTCTACAGGTTTGACTCCAACTACCAACCATCATCACAGAATGCTCAGAATCCACAACCTCCTCCACCTCCACCACCTTCATTCCACAACCCCAAAGCATACTTGGCAGGACCAGCATCACTCACTGACAACTCTTGGTATCCAGATTCTGGTACCACTCATCACCTTACTCATGATCTTGGTAATTTTTCTTCCAGCTCCGAGTATAATGGCTCTGAGCAAGTTCAAATTGGAAACGGTGCAGGTATGCATATCCATCATGTTGGCAATTCTGTTTTAACCTCAACCGCATCTCCTTTTCCTTTTAAACTTGATAATCTGCTTCATGTTCCTTCCATAACCAAAAACTTAATCAGTGTATCTCAATTTGCTAGAGATAACAAAGTCTATTTTGAATTTTTTCCTGATTATTGCCTTGTAAAATCTCAGGTAACTAAGGACATTGTCCTCAAAGGCAAGCTTAAAGATGGTCTCTATCAATTTTCCAATGTATTAGTTAATAAAAGATCATCTGCTCCCACACCCCCTATAGCTTTGTATTCTAAGCATGTTTCTCTTGATCTATGGCACAAACGTTTAGGTCATGCTAGCTCCAAAATTGTTACATCTGTACTTCAACAATGTAATCTTCCTGTTTTTGACAATAAAACTACTATGACTCATTCTGTTTGTGAAGCCTGCTGTTTAGGCAAAATTCATCAGTTGCCACACTTTCCTTCTACCACCACTTATACTGCTCCTCTTGATCTCATCTTTTCAGATGTATGGGGACCAGCTCCCATACCTGGCACCTCTGGCAGCCGATATTATGTCTTGTTTGTGGATGCTTTTACTCGATATAGTTGCATTTATCTCTTGCAAAATAAATCTCAAGTTTTTCAAGCCTTTTTGCAATATAAATCCATGATTGAAAATCTCACTGGCTTAAAAATCAAATCCATCCAAACTGATAATGGAAAAGAATATTTATCCAATAATTTTCTTCACTTTCTGCTCACTCATGGCATCACTCATAGACTTACCTGTCCTTACTCTCATCAACAAAATGGTAGAGTGGAGAGAAAACATAGACATATCACAGAAATTGGTCTAGCTCTCTTGGCTAATGCCAAACTCCCTTTATCTTTTTGGGAGGATGCTTTTTCAACAGCTACTTATTTAATAAATCGATTGCCATCTCCTGTTACAAATTTCAAATCACCTTTTGAACTAATTCATCATAACAAACCTGATTACCAGTTTCTGAAAGTCTTTGGTTGTGCATGCTTTCCTTTACTTCGACCTTATAACAAACATAAGCTTGATTTCCGATCTCACAAATGTCTGTTTTTAGGATATGTTATCAATCAAAAAGGTTACAAATGTCTCTCTCCCACAGGAAAGATTTATGTTTCTCGAGATGTTATTTTTGATGAAATTGATTTTCCCTATGCAATTTTATTTCCTAACACCACTACACTCACATCCTGTACCTCTACTCATTCTTCTATTCCTCAAATACCTTGTATATCTAAGCATACTTCATCTCATTTTTTACCTCCTGTTCCCAATATATCTTGTTCATCTTCAACTCCCAACATCTCAACAGATGCTACTAATGTTTTGGTTAGTCTTTCTCCTTCAGGTTCAGGTTCAGCACATCAGTCATCTCATCACAATCCCACCACCACAGCTGCTGACAGCACTGCTTCCATGTCTAGTCCGAATTCTGCTCCACTTAATTCACATCCTATGCAAACCAGAAGCAAGTCTGGCATTCATAAACCCAAGACTTATGCCACTGCCCTCCATGACTCCTCATTAACTCTTCAGAATTCTGAACCTAAGAATGTGTCTCAAGCTTTAAATTGTCCTCACTGGAAGCAAGCCATGGCTGAGGAAATTCAGGCCCTCATCAAAAATGGTACCTGGACTCTTGTTCATCCTCCACCTAACATCAAACCTATTGGCTGCAAGTGGATCTTTCGCATCAAGAGACAACCAAATGGCACAATTCAAAAGTACAAGGCTAGACTGGTTGCTAAGGGTTTTCAACAAAGAGAAGGCTTTGACTTTAGTGAAGTTTTCAGCCCTGTCATCAAGCCATCTACAATTCGGCTCATTCTCTCCATTGCCCTCACAAATGGCTGGATCATACGACAGTTTGATTTTAACAATGCTTTCCTTTGTGGTACCTTGCAAGAAGATGTCTTCATGCAGCAACCTGATGGAGTTCCTAGTCACAATCCTCATCTTGTATGCAAGCTGAATAAAGCCCTTTATGGCCTCAAATAGGCTCCCCGTGCTTGGTTCAATACTCTCAACCTTACATTACAAAAGTTTGGATTCAACAACACCAAATCTGATCCTTCATTGTTCACTCGGTTCTCTTCCACAACAACCACCTACATTCTAGTGTATGTTGATGACATTTTGATCACTGGAAACAACTCATCCGAAATCTCCTCTCTTATATCTCAACTTCACAGCATCTTCTCCCTCAAAGATCTTGGACAACTTCATTACTTTCTTGGCTTAGAAGCAGTCTACACCTCTCCCACAACCATTCACCTTAGCCAAACCAAATACATTACTGATCTTTTGGAAAAAGCAAAAATGAATTCTGCAAAATCCATGCCCACTCCTATGCTCACAGGTCAAAAATTATCTATGGAAGGTGACACTGCCTTCTCAGATCCCACTTTGTATAGATCTATTGTTGGTGGACTTCAATATGCCACTATCACTAGACCAGATCTTTCATATGCTGTCAACAAAGTAAGCCAATTCATGCATAAACCTCTTGAAGTTCACTGGAAAGCTGTCAAAAGAATTCTAAGGTATCTAGCTGGAACCAAAACTCATGGTCTCATCTTTCATCAGTCCAAGGACCTTCGATTGCTTGCTTTTTGTGATTCTGATTGGGGGTCCGATATAGATGATCGAAAGTCTACCAGTGGTTTTTGTGTATATCTTGGTTCAAACCTTATATCATGGTCTAGCAAAAAGCAGCATGCAGTGTCTCGATCCAGCACAGAAGCTGAGTTTCGCAGCTTGGCATCCACCTTAGCAGAAATCACTTGGTTACAATCACTCATGTATGAGCTTCACATCCCATGTACTGCCCTTCCAACTGTCTTCTGTGATAATGCCAGCACTGTTATGCTTGCAGCAAATCCAGTTCTTCATAGTCGAACAAAACACTTTGAACTGGATCTTTATTTTGTAAGGGATCGGGTAATTCAAAAGCAAGTCTTTGTGCAACACATTCCTGGAACAGAACAGATTGCTGACCTCCTCACCAAGCCCATACCCGCTGCTACTTTTCTGTTTTTTAGGAACAAACTCAGAGTCAGCCCATTGCCACTGAGTTTGAGGGGGGATGATAGATAATGACTGTTATTTCTGTTACTTCTTTCTTGTTTCTGTTATTTTCAGTTTCTGTTATTTTCAGTTCTTTCCATCTCCTAACTGCTATATATAGCAGCTCTTGTATCTCTTTGATTTACATCAATACACAATAAGAATCATTCAGTCTCCTTTTCGTTTTCTGCTTTCCTCATCACACAGTGTGTGGTTTCTTTCTTTTGCATCAAGATCTGATACCTCACATTCAAATAGAACAAGTTAAAATTAGAAACACAACCAAAATTCCTTACCTTGTGGTCGCGTACAGATTACAAAATAGTGTTTGTTGGCTTTTTCACCCATTTGCCCTTCATTAATTATTTAATAATCATTTTTTCCCTGATTGCAAATATCTACCAATTTATCCCTCTTTAATCGATCAAATTAAATATTTAATCGATTAAATGGTCAAATGAAGATTTAATCGATTAAATCTTCAACTTAATCGATTAAATCTTTCTCTTTATCAGAAGAACAACCTTATGAATGAGAGATTTAATCGATTAAATATGGAGATTTAATCGACTAAATCTTCAAGTCAACGATTTTTGCCTATTTTAACCATTTAGTCGATTAAATTTTTGGCTTAATCGACTAAAGAGGGGTAGATTGGTAGATAGTTCTGAGTGAGGGACAAAATAGTTATTAAATAATTAATGAGGAACTAAAGGGTGAAAATAGTTTTTTGACCCTTTGATCCTTTATTAATTAATTAATAACTATTTTGCCCCTTATTGAAAACTATTTATCAATCTGTCCCTTTTTAATCGATTAACTTAAATATTTAATTGATTAAATGATCAAAATTGAAAAAATGGTTGATTTGACGATTTAATCGATTAAATCTCCCTATTTAATAGACTAAATTTCCCAAGATTTAAGATTACCAGATATTTTTAAAGTCTTCGAAACTCCTCAATTCTTCGGTGCTCTCTTAAACCTCTCAGATTTTTTGAAGCTCACCAACAAAAATACAAGACATGGGTATGAAAACGCTTCATGTGCTCGTGCTGTTAATAATCTTGGTTGTTTCAATCTCGGAGAAACCTTCAGTTGTAGAAGGAAGGGCACTTTCCTTAATTTCTCATCAAGATTAATAAGAACTTTCAGAATTACTCTTTCTCTTATCCACTTGATGATCTGTTTCTCATGCTTGTGCTATAATTGCTGATTGTGCTTGATATAATTTCAGGGTACTCAAAAGATTTTTGCAACACTTGGAGTGGTTTGCAACTTGCAAGTGTTGTGATGGGATTGAACTGCACAAGCACATGGACAGAGTCTCGCTCTAACCTGCAGTGTTTCCCTTGGAAATCACACTAGTTAATTTAGTTTATATTTTCTAGTTTTTATTTGTTGTATATCATGGTTAAGAAATATCTGTTGTAATACTTTGGGACATCAAGAGCATTAACAAGAAAGAAGAAAAAAGAACTTGCTGAACAGAGAGAACGGTGAATGATAAAACTACCCATTGAAAGCTAAGGAGATTTACTCGATTAAGTAGTGAGATTTAATCGATTAAATCTCCAAGTCAATCATTTTTTTTTTTTAGTTTTGACCATTTAATCGATTAAATATTTAAGTTAATCGATTAAAGATGAGTAGATTGATAGATAGTTTTCAATAAGGGGCAAAATGGTTATTAATTAATTAATGAAGGGTAAAAGAATCAAAAGCGGAAATAAAAGCCATAGAATGAGAGAAACAATGGCTACTTGGGTGGGAGATAATATTTTCTTTAATTTGTTTTTAATTTGAAAGAAGAATTAACTTTTATTTTAACCCTAATAGCACATCAATATCATCAAAATATCGTTATATATATATATATATATATATATACACGCGTACTAATAAAATTTCTTAATAAATCCTCTCACTTTCGAAAAAATATTTTATAATTTAATCCACCTTTTTGTATATATTGAATATAAAGTCCTTTGAGATTGATTTAATATATGAATTTACTATTATTTAAAAATTATCACGTGTCATTTTTAACTATTTTTTTTTTGTATCTAATGTCTCTAATTTATGAGTAATATGAATTATTAAAAAAAATGAAATCGATGATGATTAATGATGGGTATGTGAATTGATCATCACCTAAGAATAAATCATAGTGTTGTTAACATGAACATGTCATACGAGAAAATCATAATCATTCATGGTCAAATCAACGATGATGAGAAATGATAGCTTGTTAGAATAGGAAGAGACAAAATCATCACCATTGATCCTATAATGAATAATTATGATTCTCTGACATGGCATAATAATGTTAAATAACATATGAGGAAATCCACTCTCTCCTCCCCTATATATTTATGGTTAGTATATATTATTTTTGCTTAAAACCAATTTAACTATTTATAAAGAATTAAATGATCAAACTTAACTAATAGATAAATAGAAATGTTAAAATCTAAAAAGTGGAAAAAAAAATATTATTTAAAAAATATGACATCTAAATAGGGAAAGTACAGTCACATATTGATTGTCCGATTAAGAATTCTTACTAAATCCTCTTTCAAAAAATATTTTACAAATTAATCAACCTCTCGTATATATTAAACTAGTATTTTAACCCGTGGGATGCATATTTAAACTAGTACTTTATTTACATGTTGATGTTAATTTGTAAAATATATAAAAATAAAGGGAAAAATGTTTGTCATTTTAAATGACACAACTTATGTCATTTCACTCTCACAAAGAGGTGAGACCAGTGGCGGAGCCACATGGTGGCTGGGGACGGCCTCGGCCCGGGCTAAATTTTAACAAATTATTTTTATCATGTATAATTATATAATTAATTATAATTGACCCAGTCTAAAATTGTAATTTGGCCCGGCCTAAAATTTATAATTTGGTCCTATTAAAAAATTAAAATATATTTGGTGAGAGAATTGGGTAAGTTGTGTTAAGTTATGTGTTACATTCCCACTTATATAAAAAAAAATATATTTAATAAAATTATAACTCTTTTTTATACTCACTGCTCAGGTGTTTTGTATTTAATATAATTTAAATATATCATAATATGAAATAACAAAAGTTAAGAAAAATAAATACCAATATAATTTTTTGGTCCGGGCTCCAATTGGAGCCCGTCTCCACCACCGGGTGGGACCCACACCTTTATATGTTTTGTTCATTCTCTCTTCTCAATTATCTATCTCTTTCTCTCATTTAAAATGACACAACTTTACATCCTTTAAAATGATACACATTTTTCCCAAAAATAAAATTTGAAATTTTTTTGAGGGAAATATAAATGAAGTAAATGTTACTAAATTTAAATAGAAGACTAATGTCACTTGTAAACAATAACACCTCAAATAATTAAATGTGAATTTTTATATTATATTGTGAAATGAAAGTTGGTGGATTAGTGAAAATCCAAGTATTATGGCCAAAAGGGGCAAAAAGGGCAAAATGGTAATTTGCCAACCGTGTGATATGAGGCAAAAATATTGAGTTAGAGATTTCAAATGACAAAAGTAATGCTGAAAATGGAATCAGGGCGAAAAATTGAGTGAATAGGCAAATTTGGGAAAAATTGATTAATAGTGATTTTTAGCGTTAAAATACTGAGGTGTGAGTGTACCAATAGGTGTGAAATTTTTATCATTATTTTGGAGAAAGAAAAATATGTCATGGACTGGAAAAGTATGTAGATTAGGAATTTATGATCGGAATTTTTATTGGAGTTAAAGTTAGATCGCGTGTGGGACCCGTGTGACCGAAGTCACTTGGCCCCACCCTCTTTTTCTTCTTCTTTCCTCCTCTTTTCTTCTCCTTGTGCGCGCTCCTTCCCTGCCAAGAAGAACAAAACACCATTTCTCACCATTTTCTTCATCTTTTCTTCATTTCATCATTTCTCCACCAAATCGCTTGATTTTGGTGTTGAAATCTATCGTAAACAACCTTCCAAAGCCATTGGTAACACTTAGAAGCCTTGAATCCATCTCTTTGGCCGCGTTTTTGAGCAACTCAGATTCGACCCACTTTGATTTTTGGAGATTTATTGGAGTTTTGATCTTCAAATGGTTTAGTGAAGCCTTGGTGGTGATCATACAACACATTGTAAGTATATTTGTGGTCTTTTGATGGTTGATTTCATAGATCTATGAATTTGTGTTCAAAGCTTCGATTTTAGATGTGTGATGATAGAGAGCCCAAATGGAAAAATGCTATTAGATGAAAAGGCCTTAGAATCATGTTTGTAAGCTAGAAATGCTATGTTAATTTTTGGTGAAAAATATAGGTTTTTAACTTAGAGGAATTTGAGGAATTTTCATGAAAAATGAGTTTTGGTGTAATTTGGATTTGATGATTGTTGTAGGGTGCCTCACACGGTTGAAATTGTGAAAAGTTAAATTGGAGCATACGTTTGGAGCGGATTGCTAAGTATTGAGGTAAACTCTTGGAACTTGGGTTTAATCCCTAGTGAGCTCCACCACACCTAGAGGAAGGTAGTGGTTGGATTATGTAGTTATGACATGGTGTGATTGTGTGCTTGTATGCATATTGCTTGTATTGTGTGAAAATTGTTTGGTCACTGGCCAGTTGACGTGTGTTGGTTTGGACATCCGCTGGGTTCGTCCTACGGGAGAATGCCAGTTGGAGATGCCATGGTGTTGACTCTGGGAGCGACATCAGGATGATCCAAGCGGGGGACGTCCGCCGGATAGGGCTCATGAGGAGTTCCGGTTGGGTATTGCCATGGAGTCTTCTCAACCATGGGAGAGGCGCCAGGATTGTCTCGGGAGTTATATGATGGAGTCCTTGAACATGAATCCATGAATGGATGTTCTTGGGTGTCTCCAGGTGGATGGTGATATTGTTTTACTTGCATACCATATTATGTCATTTTGATACATTTTAGTGAGCCATGGAGTGGAGAGAGCCTCTAGCTCCATTGGTTTACTGAGATATATCCGTATATCTCACCCCGTGTTTGGGGGACCACATTTCAGGTCACTATGAGCCGGGAGGAGCTTCGGGTAAGAAGCCCGTATAGTGGACGTTGGATTGGCATGCGGTGCATTGGATTGCATGACCTTTTGGAGGAGTTTATGGAGTGCACATAGCATACCATTAGTATTTTGAGACTTAGGTCATGAACATATTGCATGATGTCATTTCCATGCTTTTGTTAGTGTTCATGGTCATATGCTAAGTCTTGTTTATGTTTTATTATTCATGGCATGGATAACTGTATATTTTGAGTGAGCATGGGACTTGTCCATTGCCACATTCATAGTCTTGAAGTCTTGATGAGTAATGTTGTAAAAATGGTCCATATTTGTATGTAAATGGCCATTAATTGAGAACCTTGTAAATGATGTTTAAACTTAAGGAAAATGCATGATGGAAGGGCCTAGAGCCTACATTAGGACATGATTTTGTGTTATGTGGAGTACCAAGGGGTTAGGGATGGATTACATACCCTTTTTGGGGCTCAAAACTGCTGTAATCTGTCATTTTGCTGCATAGTAATCGATTACCCAAGCATGGTAATCGATTACCATGCAACAGGGGACGAAAAATTGGCTACTGTCTGCACTGGTAATCGATTACTGGCCTTTGGTAATCGATTACCATGTGAGGTAATCGATTACCCAAAGTTGGTAATCGATTACCAGAACAGAGGATTGAGAAAATTGGCTACTGCCTCATTTTTGACAGGTGGTAATCGATTACCACCCACTGGTAATCGATTACCACAGTGTAATTTTCGAAAATTCAGTTTTTTCTAGACTAAAAGAAAGGGGCTTAACTTGATGGGTAGAACTCCAAATGATACGTGGTTTGAAACCACGCGTAGACAACGTAAAGGACTACAACTTGGTAAAATGAGAGAGTAAGATGGTGAGTTTAAATGAATTGGATAAAAAGAAAGATGAAGGATGTTAGCAAAAATGTATGCTTCCGCAAACTGCTTTTACAATTATAGTGTTGTTTTAATTGATTACGAAAAATGTATTGAGGTAAGAAAAGGAACGTGTTAAAAGAAAAATTTGCCCGTAATTTAATTAATCCAATTACTGTGACTGTAACTGCGCTTAATATCATAATCAATGTTAACAATACCGGTGTACAACGGGCTGTTACATTTTATGGTATTAGAGCAGTTTTGTTTAGGGAACTCTGATTGTTTGTGTATGTTGTATCTTGTGTGTCATAGCTATCTGTGAACTATTTATGATTAATGTATATGTGATTCCTCAGTGTGGGTCTGATCAACTCATTCCTTTGTGTTACATGTACAGATATCATGAGTAGGGCACGAGGTCGCCGTGGGGCACGTGGTGCAGGTCCTTTGCCACCGGATCCGGTCACTGCAGTCCTGAATGCTCTGCAGGCGGAAACGGCTGCAAATAGAAATATGACTGAAAACCTGATGAAGACTAATCAGGATATGATGCAGGCCTTTATGGCTGAGATGAGGGCGGATAGAGGTCGTCCTAGGAGGGATAATACACCTCCACATACGGCTACGGTGACCCCTACACCGACGCCATCTGTTACTCCTCAACAGGGGGAGAGTGGGGCTAGTCACCACACTGGTGAGGCTAGTCATCATACTACTACTGACCCTAGCTATGTTCCTGATCCGTCATCTGTTGCCCAATCCACTGGGGCTGCTGGGCAGGTGCTTGATAATGCTGACGATGAGCGTAGGCTCATATCTTTTAGGAAACATAAGCCACCCGCATTTTTGGGGTCAAGGGACCCAAAGGAGGTTACTGCTTGGTTGAGGGGAATGGATAAGATTTTCCAGGTGATGAGATGCCAAGATCCACAAAAGTTATTGTACTCGGTTTATATGCTGGAGGGTGATGCCCAAGAGTGGTGGGACAATGTGTCTCGCCCATTTGTAATTCAGGGTGAGGTTCTTACTTGGACTTTGTTTGAAGGATTATTTCATGAAGAATATTTTCCCCGTGATGTTCGGGAGGCAAAGCAAGGTGAATTTGATAATTTGGTACAGGGAGTTATGACTGTGGATGCCTATGTGGCAAAATTTAATGAGCTTGTGAAGTTTGCTAATTATGGAGGTACTCTACCTACTCCGGAATTCTTGTCAGCTAAATTTCAAAGAGGGCTGAGTGAGAAGATTGCAAAGAGGATGTCTAATACTGCGGTGAGGAACTTTGCTGATTTGGTGACCCAGTGCAAAAGGGTCGAGACTGTTTATGGAAGGTATCCAAAATCTGATTCGACAAAGAGCAAGATGTTAAGAGGACACCTGGTCCTTCTGGTAATACTAACAGAGGAGGTTTTAATAATAATAATAGAGGTAGGGGGTTGCATGTGAGGCAGCCTCCTGGTCAGTTCAAGAGGAGTGGAAATACTGGTGGTGGTGGTGCTGCGAACAGATATCCTACCCCACAATGTGGGAAGTGTGGTAAATACCACAAAGGTGTGTGTGGTGCTGATCCGTCGGCTTGTTATAAATGTGGTCGGAATGGCCACTTTGCTAGAAATTGTCCGTCTTCTGCGGGGCAGGCTGCGAATCTGCAGGCCTTGCCGCCAGCTACTACTACTGCTGCTCCTATTGCTGTTGTTCCTACTGTGGGACGAGTTTATACTACTAATGCGCAACGTACTGAAAAGGCTCCGAATTTGGTTAAAGGTATAATTTTTCTATCTAATGTTGATTTATCTGTATTGTTTGATTCGGGAGCAACACATTCATTTGTGGCGGACTATGTGGCTAAGGCGCTGGACTTAAAGGTAACACGGATGGTTCCTCCGATGCGTATTACTACTGCTACAGGAGAGGTTAGTGAGTCGTCTTGGATTTGTGAAGATGTGAAGTTCACTTATTTAGGCAGGGGTTATACTATTGATTTAATTATCTTACCCCTGGCCTCTGTCAATTTGATTTTGGGGATGGATTGGTTGTCTCGGAACTGCGCAATGATTGATTGCTGCGGAAAGAGGTTGTTGTTATCTCACGAGAGGCCGTCTGTTTGTCCGTCTTTATATTTGTCTGCCAGTCGAACTGTGAAAGCCTTGAAGGCTGGAGATTTGGGTTATGTCTTGTTGGGCGGATTGGTAGGTGATAAAAAGGAAGAGATTTCTGCTATACCAGTTGTTAATGAGTTTGAGGATGTATTTCCGGATGAGATACCGGAATTCCCGCCTGAGAGAGAGATTGAATTCTCGATTGACTTATTGCCTGGCGTGGGGCCGATCTCTTTGGCTCCATACCGGATGTCGCCACTTGAGTTGGCTGAGCTGAAGAAACACATTGAAGAATTGTCTGCAAAGAATTTTATTAGGCCGAGTGTGTCTCCGTGGGGAGCACCGGTGATTTTCGTAAAGAAAAAGGATGGTAGCATGAGATTGTGCACTGACTACCGACAGCTGAATAAAGTGACTATTAAGAACCGGTACCCATTACCGCGTATTGATGATTTATTAGATCAGTTGAGGGGTGCCTGTGTATTTTCAAAGATTGATCTCCGATCCGGATATCACCAGATTCGGATTAAACCGGAGGATGTACCTAAAACAGCTTTCCGATCCAGATATGGACATTTTGAATATCAAGTGATTCCTTTTGGGCTTACTAATGCCCCTGCGGTGTTCATGGACTATATGAACCGCATTTTCAAACCGTTTTTGGACCAGTTTGTAATTGTTTTTATTGATGACATTTTGATCTACTCTAAGAGTAAGGAGGAGCACGTCGACCATTTGAGGACTGTGTTGCAGGTGTTGAAAGACAAGAAATTATATGCTAAACCGTCTAAGTGTGAATTCTGGTTGTCGGAGGTGCAATTTTTGGGTCATGTTATTTCTGCAAGTGGTGTTGCAGTGGATCCAAGCAAGATTGAAGCGGTGAGTGACTGGGAACGACCTAAGACTGTTACTGAGATTAGAAGTTTTCTGGGGCTTGCTGGCTATTATCGCCGATTTATACAGGGATTTTCTGCAATGGTTCTACCGTTGACTCGATTGACACGAAAGGATACTCCTTTTGTGTGGACCCAGGAATGTGAGGACTGTTTTCTGCTCCTTAAAGAGAAATTGACTACTGCTCCGGTGTTGACTCTACCTGATCCGGAGGGTGAGTTTGTATTATATTGTGACGCTTCTAAGAAAGGTTTAGGGAGCGTACTGATGCAGGAAGGAAAAGTGATTGCATATGCGTCTAGGCAGTTAAGGCCGCATGAAGAAAATTATCCGACGCACGACTTGGAATTGGCTGCTATTGTGTTTGCCTTGAAAATTTGGAGGCACTTTCTGTATCGGATGAAGTTTGCTGTGTTCAGCGACCATAAAAGCTTGAAATATTTATTTGATCAGAAGGAGCTGAATATGAGGCAGCGTAGATGGGTTGAATTTTTAAAAGATTATGACTTTGAGCTGAAATACCACCCGGGAAAGGCTAATGTTGTGGCAGATGCATTGAGTAGGAAGTCTGTTAACTTATCTCATATGATGATGTGGGACAATGAAGTGATTGAGCAATTCTGTGACATGAAAATAACGGATTTCTTTGCAGGAAGAATGTGTGATATGGAGTTGACTCGGATTGAGAACGAGCTGCACGAGAAGATTAAAGAGACTCAAATCAGAAATGAAAGTATAAAGTATTTGAAAGGCCAGAGTGGCATATCTGTTAATGAACAGGGATTATTATTATATCAGGGCAGGATTGTTGTGCCCAAGGAACTTGCTGAGGAAGTTATGACTGAGGCCCATAAGGGTCAATATGCTATCCACCCAGGTGCTACAAAGATGTACCAAGATTTGAAAGCTAAGTTCTGGTGGCCTGGGATGAAAAGAGATGTTGCCGAGTATGTATCTAAGTGCTTGGTGTGCCAGAAAGTGAAAATAGAGCATCAGAAACCTGCTGGATTACTTCAGCCGCTGGATATACCTGAATGGAAATGGGAGAGTATTTCAATGGATTTTGTTGTGGGATTGCCGCGAACTCAAGCTGGTTATGATTCGATTTGGGTTATTGTGGACCGACTTACGAAGTCTGCACACTTTTTACCAGTACGAGTGGATTACACCACAGAGAAGTTGGCCACACTGTATGTAAAGGAGATTGTTAGACTCCATGGGATACCGATTAGCATTGTGAGTGATCGGGACCCAAAGTTTACTTCACGCTTTTGGGGAGCTTTGCAGCAGGCTTTTGGCACTCAGCTTCGACTGAGCACTGCTTATCACCCGCAGACTGATGGTCAGACTGAGAGGACCATACAGACACTTGAGGATATGCTGAGAGCTTGCACTTTGGAACAGGGTAATACTTGGGATAAGTACTTACCACTGGTGGAATTTTCTTATAAAAACAGTTTTCATTCCAGTCTGGGTATGGCACCATATGAGGTTTTATATGGCAGGAGGTGTCGTACGCCCACTTGTTGGACTGTGGTAGGCGATAAAGAAAGATTTGGTCCGGATTTTGTGCAGGAAACGACAGTGCAAATTGAAATGATTAGAGAAAAATTGAAACAGGCACAGAATCGGCAGAAAAGTTACTATGACAATAAGCATAGACCGCTGGAATTTGAGGAAGGTGACCATGTTTTTGTACGTTTGTCGCCGGTCACAGGTGTTGGCCGTGCGTTGGGTGTGAGGAAGCTGAGTCCACGGTTTATTGGGCCGTATCAGATTATGAAAAGAGTAGGATTGGTGGCCTATCAGCTTGCCTTACCCCCGCAGTTATCTAATTTACATGATGTCTTTCATGTGTCGCAGTTGCGACGTTATGTTCCGGATGAATCACATGTGGTGATACCGGATAATATTGAAATCAGGGAGAACTTGAAGACTCCCATTGGTCCTATTGCAGTGCTAGATCGCAGTGAAAAGCGATTGAGAAGTAAAGTGATTCCCATGCTGAAGATTCAGTGGGAAGGCCGCACACCTGAGGAGGCTACTTGGGAGCGGGAGGACGAGATTCTCCGGCTGTATCCTGAGTTAGCGAGCAGGTATGATTTAATTTTGCGGACAAAATTTCAAAAAGGTGGGGTGAATATAACACCTCAAATAATTAAATGTGAATTTTTATATTATATTGTGAAATGAAAGTTGGTGGATTAGTGAAAATCCAAGTATGATGGCCGAAAGGGGCAAAAAGGGCAAAATGGTAATTTGCCAACCGTGTGATATGAGTCAAAAATATTGAGTTAGAGATTTCAAATGACAAAAGTAATGCTGAAAATGGAATCAGGGCGAAAAATTGAGTGAATAGGCAAATTTGGGAAAAATTGATGAATAGTGATTTTTAGTGTTAAAATACTGAGGTGTGAGTGTACCAATAGGTGTGAAATTTTTATCATTATTTTGGAGAAAGAAAAATATGTCATGGACTGGAAAAATATGTAGATTAGGAATTTATGATCGGAATTTTTATTGGAGTTAAAGTTAGATCGCGTGTGGGACCCGTGTGACCGAAGTCACTTGGCCCCACCCTCTTTTTCTTCTTCTTTCCTCCTCTTTTCTTCTCCTTGTGCGCGCTCCTTCCCTGCCAAGAAGAACAAAACACCATTTCTCACCATTTTCTTCATCTTTTCTTCATTTCATCATTTCTCCACCAAATCGCTTGATTTTGGTGTTGAAATCTATCGTAAACAACCTTCCAAAGCCATTGGTAACACTTAGAAGCCTTGAATCCATCTCTTTGGCCGCGTTTTTGAGCAACTCAGATTCGACCCACTTTGATTTTTGGAGATTTCTTGGAGTTTTGATCTTCAAATGGTTTAGTGAAGCCTTGGTGGTGATCATACAACACATTGTAAGTATATTTGTGGTCTTTTGATGGTTGATTTCATAGATCTATGAATTTGTGTTCAAAGCTTCGATTTTAGATGTGTGATGATAGAGAGCCCAAATGGAAAAATGCTATTAGATGAAAAGGCCTTAGAATCATGTTTGTAAGCTAGAAATGCTATGTTAATTTTTGGTGAAAAATATAGGTTTTTAACTTAGAGGAATTTGAGGAATTTTCATGAAAAATGAGTTTTGGTGTAATTTGGATTTGATGATTGTTGTAGGGTGCCTCACACGGTTGAAATTGTGAAAAGTTAAATTGGAGCATACGTTTGGAGCGGATTGCTAAGTATTGAGGTAAACTCTTGGAACTTGGGTTTAATCCCTAGTGAGCTCCACCACACCTAGAGGAAGGTAGTGGTTGGATTATGTAGTTATGACATGGTGTGATTGTGTGCTTGTATGCATATTGCTTGTATTGTGTGAAAATTGTTTGGTCACTGGCCAGTTGACGTGTGTTGGTTTGGACATCCGCTGGGTTCGTCCTACGGGAGAATGCCAGTTGGAGATGCCATGGTGTTGACTCTGGGAGCGACATCAGGATGATCCAAGCGGGGGACGTCCGCCGGATAGGGCTCATGAGGAGTTCCGGTTGGGTATTGCCATGGAGTCTTCTCAACCATGGGAGAGGCGCCAGGACTGTCTCGGGAGTTATATGATGGAGTCCTTGAACATGAATCCATGAGTGGATGTTCTTGGGTGTCTCCAGGTGGATGGTGATATTGTTTTACTTGCATACCATATTATGTCATTTTGATACATTTTAGTGAGCCATGGAGTGGAGAGAGCCTCTAGCTCCATTGGTTTACTGAGATATATCCGTATATCTCACCCCGTGTTTGGGGGACCACATTTCAGGTCACTATGAGCCGGGAGGAGCTTCGGGCAAGAAGCCCGTATAGTGGACGTTGGATTGGCATGCGGTGCATTGGATGCATGACCTTTTGGAGGAGTTTATGGAGTGCACATAGCATACCATTAGTATTTTGAGACTTAGGTCATGAACATATTGCATGATGTCATTTCCATGTTTTTGTAGTGTTCATGGTCATATGCTAAGTCTTGTTTATGTTTTATTATTCATGGCATGGATAACTGTATATTTTGAGTGAGCATGGGACTTGTCCATTGCCACATTCATAGCCTTGAAGTCTTGATGAGTAATGTTGTAAAAATGGTCCATATTTGTATGTAAATGGCCATTAATTGAGAACCTTGTAAATGATGTTTAAACTTAAGGAAAATGCATGATGGAAGGGCCTAGAGCCTACATTAGGACATGATTTTGTGTTATGTGGAGTACCAAGGGGTTAGGGATGGATTACACACCCTTTTTGGGGCTCAAAACTGCTGTAATCTGTCATTGTGCTGCATAGTAATCGATTACCCAAGCATGGTAATCGATTACCATGCAACAGGGGACGAAAAATTGGCTACTGTCTGCACTGGTAATCGATTACTGGCCTTTGGTAATCGATTACCATGTGAGGTAATCGATTACCCAAAGTTGGTAAACGATTACCAGAACAGAGGATTGAGAAAATTGGTTACTGCCTCATTTTTGACAGGTGGTAATCGATTACCACCCACTGGTAATCGATTACCACAGTGTAATTTTCGAAAATTCAGTTTTTTCTAGACTAAAAGAAAGGGGCTTAACTTGATGGGTAGAACTCCAAATGATACGTGGTTTGAAACCACGCGTAGACAACGTAAAGGACTACAACTTGGTAAAATGAGAGAGTAAGATGGTGAGTTTAAATGAATTGAATAAAAAGAAAGATGAATGATGTTAGCAAAAATGTATGCTTCCGCAAACTGCTTTTACAATTATAGTGTTGTTTTAATTGATTACGGAAAATGTATTGAGGTAAGAAAAGGAACGTGTTAAAAGAAAAATTTGCCCGTAATTTAATTAATCCAATTACTGTGATTGTAACTGCGCTTAATATCATAATCAATGTTAACAATACCGGTGTACAACGGGCTGTTACATAAACAACATTGTTAATTTTTTTACATGAATTTCCATTTTCATCTAAAATTAAAATCTTCAAACCATTCATAGATTTTGTTCTAGAAAAAGCAACATATAGCTGTCCATGAGTAAAAAGAGGCTTCGTAAGAATAGTCCAACATAAGAAAGAGATTGGCCCTGACTCTTATTAATGGTTATAGCAAAGCATAGACTAATTGGAAATTGCCTTCTTTTGAATCTGAAAGGAAGGATATGATGGAATTATATTCATCGTGGAATGTATATTTTTTGACCAATATAATTTCCTATAACGACAGTTGCACAAATGATGTTATTTTTTAATTCTTCAATTATCAATCTCATTCCATTACACAAGCCAGAAGATTGGTCTATATTCCTTAGAAGCATAATGGGTTTCACAATGATTTTACGGCACCTACTTCATCAGTAGTTGGAAGATTGTATGTCCTTGAATCTCTTGAGCGATTTCGAAAGAATCTAAGGCCAACATTTGTTGTTTGTTGCTGATCTAAATAATCTTTAACCCTTCTGAAGCTCTTTGCCAGCATATTGTGTTCATCAATGATCTGTTTCACATCTTGAAACAAAGATTCATACAAATTTCCTCTATTGCTGACCCTATTTTTGAAAAATAAAAGAACATAATAGATGAGTTATTGACTATAATGATGAGCATTTGATATATCATATAACAAAAAAGAATACATTAAACATTATGAGATATTTGTTAAAATTTTGAATCACCTAAAGGGGTTCAGTTCATCCGATTTTAAACATTATGAGTTATTTTGCTCATTGAAATTTGCAAGTGGTGTTTCCACAAGATCAATATCTTCTAAAAAGATAATTTAGTATTAGTTCAATATATTCAGAACAAAACTCATGAATTCAAAAAAAATGTATTGTTTATAGAGTACCTTGTTGTTCTCTATCTTCAAGTATAGCATTGTCAATTTGATTTTCGTCATTTGAAACCTCAATTGGCACTGCACATGCTACACCATTTATTTTAAAATCAAATGAAAAGTAATTGTTAAGTTATGAATTGTCAGTTATTTACGTATGGTATAACACCTCGTATTTTGTGAAAATATTATTATATTTGAAAAGGTGGTTTAAAGGGAAGGATTAGTGAAAATCCTGAAATTAGGACCAAAATACGTAAAAGGGCAAATGGTAATTTACCAAGCATGTAACCCTAGGCATGAAAAATTGAATAGAAGGTCTCAAATGGTAAAAATAATGCCGAAAATGGATTCAGGATGAAAAATCGAGTGGATAGACAAGTTTCAAAAAATTTGATGAATAGAGATTTTACCGGTGTAAAATACTGCGGTATAGTTGTACCGATAAGCGTGAAAATATGATCAGTATTTTTAGGAAGTAAAAATATGACGTGAACGAGAAAAATACGTTGGTTGTGAATTTATGGGTTAAAATTGATGATTTAATAAAGTTAAGTGACATGTGGGACCCACTTTAAGTGGCTTAAGTGATTTAAAGACACCAAAGTCATGAAATCAACCCATTTCTCTCTCCTCTTCTTTCTCTCCCATTGAGCAACTTCACCATTTGTGAGGGTTTGAGAGCTTTGATTTCTAACTCCCCTTTTTAGCCATTTTTAGGAGAAACTCCTAACTACAAAATTGTCCCCCTTGAGATTGTGAATGATTTTCTTGTAGAGTGCATCTTATGGGGAGCATTGTGGAAGGAGATACACCCCTATTTCAGCTATTGGTTGGATATCACTTCCTTGGACCATTGGAGGCTATTGGTGGTAAGTTTTCACATTCTCAATGAGTTTTTAGTGAGATCATAAAATTGGTGAGGGTTTTGATGATGTATGTTGAGTTACGGTAGTTAGGAGCATTAAATGGTATGTCTCATTTCGAATTAAATGCTTAGAATGATAAATGATGATGATTGATGTAATAAAAATTATTGGTGATATGTTTAGTAATTTAGGCAAAATTTTGATGGGTGTTGTCATGGAAATCATAATATGATGGTTGAGAATTAATGGTTGGTTGTTGGTATGAATTAATTGTATGATTAAAGATGTGTATGAGTGTTAAATTGAATTGGAAGTCTTGGTGTATGCCCCTTGGAAGAATTCAAACCATAGAGGGAATTTAGGGAAAAATTGATGTGAAATTATGGTTTAATCAATGGTTGAGGTGTTAGTGCATAATTGGTGGGTTGGTGAGTTAGTTTGATGGTTCAAGATGTTGAGGTAGTTGAATTAATTGTGAGAGGGTCATTTGGCCTAAGTGGCTATAATTGGTTATAATTCTTGTAAAATTGATTGTTGATCATTATTATTTGATCATATAGGTTGCTTCTCACGGACGCGATAGAAATGGACTAAGCTTGGAGCTTACGTGAGGAGCATTACTTTTGGAGTTAAAGTAAACCATTGGAACTTGGGTTTATTCTCTTGTGTGCTCCACCACACCTAGTGGAAGGTTATGGTTGGATTTTGTGTGCTTTTGACATTGTGTGAAATTGTGTGATCATGAATTGTTACTTGATTTGTGTGACATGTCTACGATCTCTGACCAGTAGATATGTGTGGTTTGGACTTCCGCTGGATAGTGGGACTTCCGCTGGATAGGGCTCATGAGGAGTTCCAGTTGGGTTTTACCATGGGTCGTCTTATCCATGGGAGAGACACCAGGAAGCTTCCCAGGAGTTATATGATGGGGTCCTTGAATGGAATCCAATTTTGGATGTTATTGGATGTGAGCCAGTGGTTTGTGATTTTGTTTGTTATGCATTTCACATGATGTTATTTGTTGCACATCGAGTGAGCCATGGGGTGGAGTGATGTTCTAGTACCCTTGGTTTACTAAGATATATTTTTATATCTCATCCCGCATTTGGGTACATCATTTCAGGTTATAGTGAGCATAGAGGACCTTTCGGCAAGAGGCCCGCTTAGTGGATAAGTTGAGGATGATGTGCATATGGAGAAAATGGCATTTTGGAGGAGCATATTTGATGCACATATTATTATATTTAGCATTTTGGACTTAGATTGAAAGTAAACTGGCCTTTGAAGGCCGATGCATGTAAGGTGTAAAAACAAAATTTTTTACTGCGGAAACATACATGCACACATGGATTCATGCTTTAAGACAGCATGATGTTACCTTGTTTTTGGCCTGATTAGTCAGGGAGATCAGTTGTCAGGTCTGAAGGGTTCAAACCCTCTAATGGTGATCCACACCACCGTTCGTCAATGATGCAAGAACGCCTTCTTGAAAGCCACCAGATGATCACCACAATGAAGCTTGCTATGCACACAAGTGGTGAAGATGGAGGCTAGGTATTCTGTTTGGAAAGGTGTAGTGAACTACCCTACAGAATGGTGCATGAGATGAAGGAGTGTAGGCTAGGTTTTCTCAAAACCCTAAGGAGAGGAACTAGTGTGTTGTTATGCGCACACTTTGATGGAAGAGAGAATAATAATTCAAAAATGAAATTATCCTTTCAAATAAATTGAAAGTGGCGCATGAATAAGGGGAGGATAAGGTGGAGTTGTTGCAAAACAAATCTTGCCAACAACCTCCAATCTTATCCTCATGAAACTAAGTTCAAAACAATTCAAAATTAGATTCATAAACTATCATATAGTATGTATTTCATGCGCATAATTCAGCCCTAAAAGGGGTCCAAATATGATGAGTAGTTGCATTCAAAATTTGAACCAACTCACCCACTTATTCTCTCAACTACCAAATCTGATTGGAGCTTTATTTTAAGTGATAAGATGACATCCTTATCACCTAAGTATGCGCCCCAAACAGCCCCAAAGTATGCTCCAAAGATCTCTTCTTGATCCAAGGAATTTGTTCCAATAAGATCTTATCTTATACTTTTGTTATGAAACAACTTTTCATAGCCAATTCAAATTCGAATTCAAACACTTGAATTCAAATGTTCAAACATTCAATTCAAAATTCAAAATTTCAAATTCCAAATTCAAATTTCAAATTTCAAATTCAAAATTCAAATTTCAAAATTAAAATTCCAAATTACAATTTCAAAATTCAAATTTCAAATTCAAAATTTGAAATTCAAATGTTTGATTATTAATTTAACTAATTAAATTAATTAGTAATGGCTTGGACTATCCAAGCCCATTACTAAGCTCCATGCACCCTCCACCCATTTAGGTGGGCTTCCAAACAGCTTCTTAGGCTAACAACCATTATTAGGCCCAATACCTTTAAAGCTAGTTCATCATGACTACAAGGTGTTAATGTGTGACCCATTAGGTCCAACTTAGCTTCTGACATAACTGGGCTTGGGTCCAACAAGCCCACAACCCAATTAATGACAACATAGAGCACTAGCAATGCTTTGTTGCCCCAGAACTAGTCAGATTAATGACTTGATCATCCTATTGCACATATTTGGTTACCGTATGTATTTCCTTTCGTCTCGGTTATCTTCCCATTAACCTAGGGTAAGGAAATGTATCAACCCCTGCGATTTAGGGTAAGCTTTATTCGAAATAGGGAATCTTCAATTTACTGACTCTAAAGGCATATCATCCCATGATCTCTTTTACTATGCATAGATTCCCGAATCCCTGTAAATGTCATCCCGATTTCTCCGGTTTACAGATAACCTAATCTCTCACAGAGATTTGACGAATTCCTTCAGCTTATTACCCTAGCCCTGTGCCCTTTAAGGACATGCCTAACAGTTTACCTATGAGTCTCCATGTTTCAGGCAGACGAGGCATACAATCAAAACATGCCTTCAAGAACACAGTCTAGGTAATAACTCCTGGTCTAAGGAAAGACATACCCAAACATAAAGAGATTACTCTAATGACACTATCTATGAGGTTTCCTCATAGAGTCTCTTTTTGGGTCTGATCAGTGCAAGCTATACTCTTATAGGTCCACCCACGACTTTAGGTAAGATATCTCCATATCTGTAGCTCATGAGGTATTTACTTTGTATCCATATACAAGTAGATAAGTTGTACTAGTCTTACCCGAGATCACTGATCCCCAAACTCAGTGTCTCTAGACTAGGAACATATAATTAGGAATAGACATGCAATATCCTTGAATCCTCATGATCGTGATCTCATCACAGATACTCAAGAGATACCTGTTCTATTCCAAGGGCTTTATCCAGTTCGTTCATATAATATTAACAATAATATCGAGACACAATATGAAACTGAATAAATAGTGCTTTCATTTATTTGCGACAAACAAAGTTCTACATCTAGTGTCCTTTATTTAATCAAAAGATTGTCTCTAGGACACCCATATACTAACATAGATCATGAACATATTGCATGTTGAGACTTCCATGCTTTTGTGGTGTTCACGATTAGCTTCTAAGTCTTTTGTAATTGATTTACATTTCATGCCTATTGTTTACATTGACATATTGGTGAGCATGAGACTTGTCCATGGCCACATATTTTGAGTTAGAGGCATTTGGACACTTATGATGTAAAATGAGCCATATGATGTGTAAATGGCAAAGGATTTGGTGAATGATGTAAAAAGATACATTGGTACTAGATCATGCATGATGGAAGGGCCTAGAGCCTACATTAGTACTTGTATAAGTTGTATGTTGAGCATCAAAGTGTTAGGAGTAGAAAACATGATCCATTTAGTGATTTAAAAGCTGTCAAAATGTGACTCTGCAGTATAGGAATCGATCCCCACTTGAAAGGAATCGATTCCCAACATCACAGTGGCTAAATTTTACGTCCTCTGCTTCAGAGTATCGATTCCTCAAAACAGGGGAGTCAAATTTTAGCAACTGTATGTTACTGTAGCTGCTGGGAATCGATTCCTGGAGGTTAGGAATCGATTCCTGGATGTTGGGAATCGATTCCCACTGCACAAATTTTTAAAATATGTCATTTTATAACCTAGATTGAATGGTATTGTGTTGTGTATTTAGCAAGTGTACTAGTCACACAAGTAATAAAATGATAAGTAAAGATCGTTCTCACGAGGATTTGTGTTCAAAAACCGACTAACCATATATACTTAAGTTGAATCATACAAAAAGTTATTGATTGCATTGATTGTTGTCACCAGAAATTAATTTGACTTGCATTAAAAATTTGATTAAAAAAATAAAATGTGGATTATAATTTAAACAAGTAGTCAAAAATCAATATCCCTTAAGCATGAACTTATGAAAGAATCAATCCTACTATGAATTATCTCCCATATGATGTTAATCAACCTTTTTCTTATCATCAAGATGTAATCCCTTACTATCCTGATTAATACATTAATCATAAACCCAAATCCCTTGGTGATTCCCTTCTTAATACATGCATTAAACACTAAGGTCTTAAGATTACATCAGAATTCTAGCATCAATCCCTTGAATACTAGAACACTGATGATGAAGTTGTCGGTTATAGGAATAATATAAACATCCTTGTTCGACACTACTCCCTTGATGGAAGGAATTGATACAGACAACTTCATATCATCACATAAAAGACAAACATAATATTCAATCATCCATTCATAAATTCATACTTGAGTTCCATTGAAATCAGACTACAAAGGATTCTACTCAAACATAATAAAAGAAATAACAAAAGAAGAGGAAAGAACAAACTCCATTGTCATGATGGTTGAGTCTCCAATCTTCAATTGAAATTACATAAAATGTACTAACTATTACAAAAACTAAATCCTAAAGAATTTGGGAAGTCAGAGAAAGTGAAGAGTCAGATCAGAGGATCTGAGATAGAGAACCACATATATATCTCAGAATGTGAAAGCCCTTGCCTTTTATAGAGTTACAGAATATAACCGAAAAACAACCAAAAAATGACTTGGGCGCTAAAACGTTCCCAGTGGACGTTTTAGCGCTCAACTTTGATGGATGCCCAACTGCTTTTAACTGTCTTCAATGCTAAAACATTTGACTTGGACATTTTAGAGTTCAAGAACAGAAACTTTTCCAACAGCAAAACGCTAAAACGTTTATCTTGAACGTTTTAGCGTTCAAAACCCGAGACTTTTTGAACAGCATAGCGCTAAAACATTTTATGTGGACGTTTTAGCGCTCGGCACCAGCAAGTTTTTCCTTCATTCTGCAGCAGCGCACTAAAACATTCTGTGTGGACGTTTTAGCACTCAACACTTAGCATTCTTCCATTCTTCATAATCTTCTTCCTTCTCTCTGTTGCTCCTTGAGCTTCATTTCCCTACAAGAACAATGTAAATTCTTAACAAAGCTTCCAGAACTTGTATTTGAGGACTTTCCAGGACATTAACCTCTTTTTCCATCATTTAATCACACAAATTGATACTAATTCATGCTGAAAAACCTGATGAACTAAGGGTTTATCACAATTCCCATATTTGAACATTGTTGTCCTCAGTAATGAATTTAAAAATAGAGAAGGTCTTAAGATTCTTTATAGATGAAACTCATGAGGATAGACTTCATTTAACAAAAGATCACATTTCATGATACAATCTTATAACCGTGCAATCTCTTATTCCTATGATTTGCCAAACATCATCTGTGACTTTTCAACATGTAACAGCCCGTTACGTACCGGTATTGTTAACATTGATTATGATATTAAGCGCAGTTACAATCACAGTAATTGGGTTAATTAAATTACGGACAAACTTTTTTCTTTTATCATATTCCTTTTTATAACCGTAACCTTTGCCGTAATCAATTAAAACAACACTATAATTGTAAATGCAAAACGCGGAAGCATCCAGCTTAACAACACCACTACTCTTGTTTTTATTCAACTCATTTAATCCCATCAACTTATTTTCATTTCTTGCCAAGTTCTAGCCCTTTACATAAGCTACGCGTGGTTTCAAACCACGTACCATGTGGAGTTCTACCCATCAAGTTAAACCCCTTTCTTTTTAGTCTAGAAAAACTTAAATTTTCAAAATTTACACTGTGGTAATCGATTACCAGTGGGTGGTAATCGATTACCACCTGTCAAAAATGAGGCAGTAGCCAATTTTTCACATCCTCTGTTCTGGTAATCGATTACCAACTTTGGGTAATCGATTACCTCACATGGTAATCGATTACCAAGCCTCAGTAATCGATTACCAGTGAAGACAGTAGCTAATTTTTCGTCCCCTGTTGCATGGTAATCGATTACCATGCTTGGGTAATCGATTACTATGCAGCAAAATGACAGATTACAGCATTTTAAGCCCCAAAAAGGGTTGTGTAATCCATCCCTAACCCCTTGATACTCCACACAACACTTAAACATACTCTAATGTAGGCTCTAGGCCCTTCAACATGCATTTACCTTCCATTATGTATCATATATAAAGTCTTTAACATAATGGCCATTTTACATCAATTCTGGTCCATTTTACAACATATTCACCAAGGCTTCTAATACAATGAATGTGGCAATGGACAAGTCCCATGCTCACTCAAATATACAATAATTTCCAAGGTTATACGTATACATCAATTTGAAAGACTTAACAAGTAGTCATGAACATACAAGCATGGCATTTTCAACATGCACAAGTTCATGGCCTAAGTCTAAAGCATAAAACATATGCAAGATGTGTCTCAACCAAGTCCTCAACATGCTGTGCCTCCAATACGCACCTCATGCTCCACTCTTCCAGGCTCAACCTGACCTGAAATGATGCCCCAAAACACGGGGTGAGATATATAAATATATCTCAGTAAACCAAGGGCCCTGGAGGTTTCTCCACCCCATGGCTCACTCTATGTGCAAATATAACATCATACAATGTGCAAGCAATGCAATATCACCCACCAACTGGAGACAACCCAAGAATATCCACTCATGGATTCATGTTCAAGGACTCCATCATATAACTCCCGAGACAGTCCTGGCGCCTCTCCCATGGTTGAGAAGACTCCATGGCAATACCCAACCGGAACTCCTCATGAGCCCTATCCGGCGGACGTCCCCCGCTTGGATCATCCTGATGTCGCTCCCAGAGTCAACACCATGGCATTCCAACTGGCATTCTCCCGTAGGATGAACCCAGCGGATGTCCAAACCAACACACGTCAACTGGCCAGTGACCAAACAATTTTCATAGAATCCAAGCAATATGCATACAAGCACACAATCACACAATGCCATAATCACATAATCCAACCACAACCTTCCACTAGGTGTGGTGGAGCACATAAGGGCTAAACCCCAGTTCCAAAGGTTACCTCAACACCGAGCCCATGCTCCAAACGTAAGCTCCAAGCTTACCCGCTTCCAAAGCGTCCAAAAGAGGCAACCTAGATAATCCACAACATGGTTATCAATACAATTCCAATGTCAACCATTCATTTACACAATTAATCATCATTTAAATCACCTAGGCCAAGGCTATTTTTCCATACCATTTTACTTCAATCTCTTTTATAGGTTAATTTATCAATTACACCATGAATCATACATTCTTTCTTCTCATTCCACTTTACCACACTATACCATCATCCATTTAAACATCATTTTATATCATACAATCCCAACTACACCATTTTTACATCATTTTTCCTCACTTTTCATCATAATTCGGATTCCTCACAAGGTATGCCCCAAGGCTTTTCAATTCATTTTAACACTCATACTAATCATGTGATCATATTATCAACCTATACCAACGGTCCATCATTCAATTATTCAATTACCTCACTTACCCATTTTCATGAAATTTCCACAAATTTTTCCTAAGTTAAAAACCTAACTTTTTCACCAAAATTTATCATAGCATTTCTAGCTTTCATGCATCATTCTAAGGCCTTTTCATCTAATAGCATTTTTCCATTTGGGCTCTCTATCATTACACATCTAGAATCAAAGATTCAAAGCATAATTTCTAGATCTACAAAATCAACCACAAAAGTACCACAAATATACTCACCATCTAGTGTAGGAACACCACCAAGGCTCCATCAATCCAAAGGAGATCCAAAACTCTCAAAAACTCCAAGAACCCAACATGGTTCGGATATGTACAGCCCCAAAACGCAGCAATGGAGGTGGTTTCATGGCTTCTAAGTGTTACCAATGGATCTAGAAGGTTGTTTACAATAGATTTCAACTCCAAAATCAAGTGATTTGGTGAAGAATTGAAGAATTGGTGAGAGAAGAGAGAAATGGGGGTTTGGGGTTCTTCACACAGTGAAGGGCGCGCATAAGAAGAGAAAAGGAAGGAAAGAAAGAAGAAAAAGGAGTGGGGGGCTAAGTGACTTCGGTCACGCGGGTCCCACACGCGATCTAACTTTAATTCCGATAAAAATTATGATCACAAATTCCTAATCTACATATTTTTCCAGTCCATATCATATTTTTCTTTCCTCAAAATACTCACAAAAATTTCACACTTATCGGTACACTCGTACCGCAGTATTTAACACTTAAAAATCACTATTCATCAATTTTTCTCAAATTTGCCTATTCACTCAATTTTCCGTTCTGATTCCATTTCCAGCATTATTTTTGTCATATTACATCTCTAACTTCATTTTCCATGCCTAGGTTCACGTCTTTGGCAAATTACCATTTTGCCCTTTTAGCCCATTTTGGCCCTAATTCTCGGATTTTCACTAATCCTTCCCTCTTAAACCCATATTTCATCAAATAATTTCACATTTAATTTTCCGAGGTGTTATATTCACCCCACCTTTTAGGAATTTTGTCCGCAAAATCAACTATGCACATAAGCTAACTCGGGATACAGCCAGAGAATCTCAGTCCCCCGTACCCAAGAAGCTCCATCAGTGCGCGGACACCAAAATAATTATTTACATTTTTATCTTTTGGCTTCTCAGCCACATTTCACAATGACCTTGCCTTTCAAAGGCCCAATGGGAGACCTCAAGTCCCTCCCAATTTCATTATCAACCGGTGACACCACATGTGAACAACCGGAGCGCACCACACAGTTGTGCACTTTCTCTGCTTTACCAAGCCAATTTCTTTCAATTTCTTTTTACAAGCCCGGCTACCTAGCACATATAGCCCATAGCTTCTCTTGGAGGGTTCTCCTGCCTAGTTAATCTATCAACAACTATCCCCATAGGGTCATACCTCATCCTGTTCAATCTATGCCACACAGGCAGCTATTACTTACTGACACATTACAGTCACAATTATCTTTCTTTGCTCTTATTTCCACGGAGTATTAACTCTTGTCATCAATCTCTTTCACATTTCTTATTCCACATTAAACACTATTACAGAATCTCACAGCCTCTCAGTGCAACTCACCGAGTAATCATCCAGTTCACGCTCACTATACTTTTATTTTCTGAGGGACAATCCTCATTTTTGGCACCTAGCCACAACTCGTATATACATACTTTTCTTTTCTCATGTTCTTAACCTACAACGTGCCATTTCACCTCCACACTTTACATTTAACAAGCACCATTTCTGTGCTAAACGTTTGAATCCAACCCTAATGGTTTACCAACTTTCGCCAAAACACAACGGCGGATCACTTCCTCAAGACATTTAACTGGTACACAATGGACCACACCTTACAATCTCTATATTACATCAGCCATTTCAACGCTTTCAATTACGAATCCACTCATTAATTTTCATACACTAGATCATACTTACAATTTCAACTAATCACATCAAAACTGAACACATAGTTCATCATGGATTTCCCACATTAAAGGCAACATGCCTAAGATTTCCACTAACATTCTCTTTAATTACCGTTCCATACTCTTGTTATCACTTCCACATGTATTTCATCCTATACACCTCACCTTCATCATTATCATTTCATTCAATACACCTTACCTTCCTTATCATTTCATTCAACCAGTAGGTATCACTCCAAGGTCACATATCATCTCTCTCTCATATCTGTCCCATCACATAGGGATTTTCAAAGCCTATTTATCATGCCACTAGGAACTAAATCCATCATTATCCTTACTTTCATAATTTCATATCAGTTGTTACACAAGTCTCTCGGACTATTCAAGGTACTACTAGCACACTCAATCATATATCTTGGTACCTAGCCAAGAACAACATCCACATTGTGTATTTTCAACACATCTCTCACTATAATTTGCCTCTATACAACTCCATCAGTAACTCTACCACCAGGGTAAAGACATCAACCTTTTATTTCACCAAATACCATTCTATTTAACAATCAGTAACACACTTTCTTACTTGACTACATCACAATTAATCACTTATTAAAATCATTGGCCACTTTGGCCACCAACTTAGCTTAACATCTCACCATCACAAGCCTTCCCAGAAGACTTTGACTTAATCCTTCAATACAAATCAATTTTCCATTCCCTTCACATAGGGTGACAATCCACTAATTCATTTCATAATTTCCATAAAACCACAATTCGTACTACCACACTTGGTATACACTCATGCACATCTCCGAGTGCTCAATTTCATAATCCAAACTGCCATCTCATGGCACTGCACATTTTTCATCATATTTGGCATATTACTGTTCACTTAAGTTATCCAAAATCCACCTCTTGCGTTCCTCACAAGATACAATCCTCTAATGCAATGGGTAAGAACATCCTTAGGTTTAACCCCTCGAGCTCTTGCTGTCCTAAGGTCCCCAGGTGCAATGCCCCACCAATCAGAGAATCTGTCCTTATAATTCACGCAAGAAGAGGTAACATGCCATCGGCTGTACTAACAGTCCCACTAACACAAGGTTCTACCTCACCTTTCATTACTTATATAAAATAATAATAATCTCCGGGAACATAATCCATACGGAGATAGCCATATACTCAGGGCATATAAGCCACACAAAGATAAACACATTCACATCAAATCCGTATATAACGGTAAATAGAGTCCTATATAGATACCTAATGGTATACTAGATATATCCTACTTTTGCACCATCCACTATACCTTTCCAATATGGTTCTTTTCTCAACATTCTATTCATTCACTTGACTAGTCATTAGTCTTAGTCCATAGCATAATCATCCTCACATGATCTCGGCATCTTTTTCATATTTTGACACAAAATTTTCAATTCATAACAGTACCCATGTTCGGTACAGTCTTAATCCATTGTCCGTCAGGACTCATAGCAACTATGCTCAACACTGTAGAAGATCCACTTCATTATCATAACATCACTTTTCTCTCAATATTTCAATATGACACCAAGGTTGTCCTCATTTAACCGTCCGTGCATTCTGCGCATCGGGACCACCAGATAAATTCAATTTCGAGCAGCGCTCGCCTGGGACTTCCAAGAGCAACAACTCTTAGGATTCAATCCACAAAGGGAAACCCAGGACAATTTTAATTGTCACATTATTACCAACATGTGTGCCATGGTATAACTTGCACACCGGGACTCCATCATGAATCCCATACCACATTGAGCATCCAATGACACTCCAAAGAGACAATCTCTTCCAACATTTCCCATCATAGGGAATTTCACTTACATCATTACTCTTTTATCAAAAATAATTTTCTTTTACCAAAGAGTTTACTAACTCATAACAACACAAATATACATTTAGGCACCCCGGCCTTCACAATACATATATATATATACATAGATACATGCTAACACTTGGCCATCACAGGATTACTATCCCCATATAATCAGGCCACATCCTCCAATTTGCAATGCTCCACAACATTATGGAAGCATATTAGTACCATTACTACACCACACTCAGTTATGTTTTCTCACCTCACATTTGTCAAGTCCAACCATCTCTAACTTATGGACTCACATACTTTCAATCAGATTCATTCAATGCCTTACATGGTAATTTCCTCAACTTTCATATTTTATTTTCTATACCTATGATATTCTCACTTACACCTAACCAATCGTTACATCATCATGGACTAAAGTCCCAATTTCAACATTGACTTTTCCAACACATCCTTTCCATAGTTCTTTTTAAGTTACTAACAATCCTCAATCCACATTTTGAAATTTCAATTTTATTTCTACATCCAAATATCTTAAGTCATCCAAGTGTATGCCCTCATCAAGGGTCTTGTAACCTTATAACTTTACCCTAAGGTATCCAATTCCCCACCATGTCAAAGATATACCACTAGTTCTCACCTATACTCAATTGTTCTAACTCCCATACATTTAGGAAAGACTACCAACATCACCATACCAATACCAACTCACTTCAATCATTTACATATACCAACACACCTTCCTTTATTTCCATTCATTACAATACATGTTTACATTTCACATTTTCATCAATTACCACCAATATCAATTTAAATCAATCACACTTACTCACCACAAGACCACATTCAACTATGGTAGCACTCTACCCCAAAGTGGTTAAAGTTCTTATATCAATTCATTCTCACTAAGTCCTTAATGACAGTATCACAATTTATTCTCACTAAGTCCTCAATTACATCAAATTTACTCACTAACATATCCATCCGTGGGGTAGTCAACACTGCACCCACCACCTAGCCTAAGGACTGGCATTGGTGCTTCAGGGTTGTCACGAAGGCATCTTATACTGACCACACATTGAACACAAAGAGATGGGTTGATCAGGCCCAAACTAAGGAATCACATGTGTAGCAGTCAATAAGAGTCTACGTACAACTATACAGCACTCACCTCAATTACACAATCATCAGAGTTCCCTAAAGAAACTGCTCTGATACCATAAAATGTAACAGCCCGTTACGTACCGGTATTGTTAACATTGATTATGATATTAAGCGCAGTTACAATCACAGTAATTGGGTTAATTAAATTACGGACAAACTTTTTCCTTTTATCATATTCCTTTTTATAACCGTAACCTTTGCCGTAATCAATTAAAACAACACTATAATTGTAAATGCAAAACGCGGAAGCATCCAGCTTAACAACACCACTACTCTTGTTTTTATTCAACTCATTTAATCCCATCAACTTATTTTCATTTCTTGCCAAGTTCTAGCCCTTTACATAAGCTACGCGTGGTTTCAAACCACGTACCATGTGGAGTTCTACCCATCAAGTTAAACCCCTTTCTTTTTAGTCTAGAAAAACTTAAATTTTCAAAATTTACACTGTGGTAATCGATTACCAGTGGGTGGTAATCGATTACCACCTGTCAAAAATGAGGCAGTAGCCAATTTTTCACATCCTCTGTTCTGGTAATCGATTACCAACTTTGGGTAATCGATTACCTCACATGGTAATCGATTACCAAGCCTCAGTAATCGATTACCAGTGAAGACAGTAGCTAATTTTTCGTCCCCTGTTGCATGGTAATCGATTACCATGCTTGGGTAATCGATTACTATGCAGCAAAATGACAGATTACAGCATTTTAAGCCCCAAAAAGGGTTGTGTAATCCATCCCTAACCCCTTGATACTCCACACAACACTTAAACATACTCTAATGTAGGCTCTAGGCCCTTCAACATGCATTTACCTTCCATTATGTATCATATATAAAGTCTTTAACATAATGGCCATTTTACATCAATTCTGGTCCATTTTACAACATATTCACCAAGGCTTCTAATACAATGAATGTGGCAATGGACAAGTCCCATGCTCACTCAAATATACAATAATTTCCAACGTTATACGAATATACATCAATTTGAAAGACTTAACAAGTAGTCATGAACATACAAGCATGGCATTTTCAACATGCACAAGTTCATGGCCTAAGTCTAAAGCATAAAACATATGCAAGATGTGTCTCAACCAAGTCCTCAACATGCTGTGCCTCCAATACGCACCTCATGCTCCACTCTTCCAGGCTCAACCTGACCTGAAATGATGCCCCAAAACACGGGGTGAGATATATAAATATATCTCAGTAAACCAAGGGCCCTGGAGGTTTCTCCACCCCATGGCTCACTCTATGTGCAAATATAACATCATACAATGTGCAAGCAATGCAATATCACCCACCAACTGGAGACAACCCAAGAACATCCACTCATGGATTCATGTTCAAGGACTCCATCATATAACTCCCGAGACAGTCCTGGCGCCTCTCCCATGGTTGAGAAGACTCCATGGCAATACCCAACCGGAACTCCTCATGAGCCCTATCCGGCGGACGTCCCCCGCTTGGATCATCCTGATGTCGCTCCCAGAGTCAACACCATGGCATTCCAACTGGCATTCTCCCGTAGGATGAACCCAGCGGATGTCCAAACCAACACACGTCAACTGGCCAGTGACCAAACAATTTTCATAGAATCCAAGCAATATGCATACAAGCACACAATCACACAATGCCATAATCACATAATCCAACCACAACCTTCCACTAGGTGTGGTGGAGCACATAAGGGCTAAACCCCAGTTCCAAAGGTTACCTCAACACCGAGCCCATGCTCCAAACGTAAGCTCCAAGCTTACCCGCTTCCAAAGCGTCCAAAAGAGGCAACCTAGATAATCCACAACATGGTTATCAATACAATTCCAATGTCAACCATTCATTTACACAATTAATCATCATTTAAATCACCTAGGCCAAGGCTATTTTTCCATACCATTTTACTTCAATCTCTTTTATGGATTAATTCACCAATTACATCATGAATCATACATTCTTTCTTCTCATTCCACTATATCACACTATACCATCATCCATTTAAACATCATTTTATATCATCCAATCTCAACTACACCATTTTTACATCGTTTTTCCTCACTTTTCATCATAATTCGGATTCCTCACAAGGTATGCCCCAAGGCTTTTCAATTCATTTTAACACTCATACTAATCATGTAATCATATTATCAACCTATACCAACGGTCCATCATTCAATTATTCAATTACCTCACTTACCCATTTTCATGAAATTTCCACAAATTTTTCCTAAGTTAAAAACCTAACTTTTTCACCAAAATTTATCATAGCATTTCTAGCTTTCATGCATCATTCTAAGGCCTTTTCATCTAATAGCATTTTTCCATTTGGGCTCTCTATCATCACACATCTAGAATCAAAGATTCAAAGCATAATTTCTAGATCTACAAAATCAACCACAAAAGTACCACAAATATACTCACCATCTAGTGTAGGAACACCACCAAGGCTCCATCAATCCAAAGGAGATCCAAAACTCTCAAAAACTCCAAGAACCCAACATGGTTCGGATATGTACAGCCCCAAAACGCAGCAATGGAGGTGGTTTCATGGCTTCTAAGTGTTACCAATGGATCTAGAAGGTTGTTTACAATAGATTTCAACTCCAAAATCAAGTGATTTGGTGAAGAATTGAAGAATTGGTGAGAGAAGAGAGAAATGGGGGTTTGGGGTTCTTCACACAGTGAAGGGCGCGCATAAGAAGAGAAAAGGAAGGAAAGAAAGAAGAAAAAGGAGTGGGGGGCTAAGTGACTTCGGTCACACGGGTCCCACACGCGATCTAACTTTAATTCCGATAAAAATTATGATCACAAATTCCTAATCTACATATTTTTCCAGTCCATATCATATTTTTCTTTCCTCAAAATACTCATAAAAATTTCACACTTATCGGTACACTCGTACCGCAGTATTTAACACTTAAAAATCACTATTCATCAATTTTTCTCAAATTTGCCTATTCACTCAATTTTCCGTTCTGATTCCATTTCCAGCATTATTTTTGTCATATTACATCTCTAACTCCATTTTTCATGCCTAGGTTCACGTCTTTGGCAAATTACCATTTTGCCCTTTTAGCCCATTTTGGCCCTAATTCTCGGATTTTCACTAATCCTTCCCTCTTAAACCCATATTTCATCAAATAATTTCACATTTAATTTTCCGAGGTGTTATATTCACCCCACCTTTTAGGAATTTTGTCCGCAAAATCAACTATGCACATAAGCTAACTCGGGATACAGCCAGAGAATCTCAGTCCCCCGTACCCAAGAAGCTCCATCAGTGCGCGGACACCAAAATAATTATTTACATTTTTATCTTTTGGCTTCTCAGCCACATTTCACAATGACCTTGCCTTTCAAAGGCCCAATGGGAGACCTCAAGTCCCTCCCAATTTCATTATCAACCGGTGACACCACATGTGAACAACCGGAGCGCACCACACAGTTGTGCACTTTCTCTGCTTTACCAAGCCAATTTCTTTCAATTTCTTTTTACAAGCCCGGCTACCTAGCACATATAGCCCATAGCTTCTCTTGGAGGGTTCTCCTGCCTAGTTAATCTATCAACAACTATCCCCATAGGGTCATACCTCATCCTGTTCAATCTATGCCACACAGGCAGCTATTACTTACTGACACATTACAGTCACAATTATCTTTCTTTGCTCTTATTTCCACGGAGTATTAACTCTTGTCATCAATCTCTTTCACATTTCTTATTCCACATTAAACACTATTATAGAATCTCACAGCCTCTCAGTGCAACTCACCGAGTAATCATCCAGTTCACGCTCACTATACTTTTATTTTCTGAGGGACAATCCTCATTTTTGGCACCTAGCCACAACTCGTATATACATACTTTTCTTTTCTCATGTTCTTAACCTACAACGTGCCATTTCACCTCCACACTTTACATTTAACAAGCACCATTTCTGTGCTAAACGTTTGAATCCAACCCTAATGGTTTACCAACTTTCGCCAAAACACAACGGCGGATCACTTCCTCAAGACATTTAACTGGTACACAATGGACCACACCTTACAATCTCTATATTACATCAGCCATTTCAACGCTTTCAATTACGAATCCACTCATTAATTTTCATACACTAGATCATACTTACAATTTCAACTAATCACATCAAAACTGAACACATAGTTCATCATGGATTTCCCACATTAAAGGCAACATGCCTAAGATTTCCACTAACATTCTCTTTAATTACCGTTCCATACTCTTGTTATCACTTCCACATGTATTTCATCCTATACACCTCACCTTCATCATTATCATTTCATTCAATACACCTCACCTTCCTTATCATTTCATTCAACCAGTAGGTATCACTCCAAGGGGTCACATATCATCTCTCTCTCATATCTGTCCCATCACATAGGGATTTTCAAAGCCTATTTATCATGCCACTAGGAACTAAATCCATCATTATCCTTACTTTCATAATTTCATATCAGTTGTTACACAAGTCTCTCGGACTATTCATAGTACTACTAGCACACTCAATCATATATCTTGGTACCTAGCCAAGAACAACATCAACCTTGTGTATTTTCAACACATCTCTCACTATAATTTGCCTCTATACAACTCCATCAGTAACTCTACCACCAGGGTAAAGACATCAACCTTTTATTTCACCAAATACCATTCTATTTAACAATCAGTAACACACTTTCTTACTTGACTACATCACAATTAATCACTTATTAAAATCATTGGCCACTTTGGCCACCAACTTAGCTTAACATCTCACCATCACAAGCCTTCCCAGAAGACTTTGACTTAATCCTTCAATACAAATCAATTTTCCATTCCCTTCACATAGGGTGACAATCCACTAATTCATTTCATAATTTCCATAAAACCACAATTCGTACTACCACACTTGGTATACACTCATGCACATCTCCGAGTGCTCAATTTCATAATCCAAACTGCCATCTCATGGCACTGCACATTTTTCATCATATTTGGCATATTACTGTTCACTTAAGTTATCCAAAATCCACCTCTTGCGTTCCTCACAAGATACAATCCTCTAATGCAATGGGTAAGAACATCCTTAGGTTTAACCCCTCGAGCTCTTGCTGTCCTAAGGTCCCCAGGTGCAATGCCCCACCAATCAGAGAATCTGTCCTTATAATTCACGCAAGAAGAGGTAACATGCCATCGGCTGTACTAACAGTCCCACTAACACAAGGTTCTACCTCACCTTTCATTACTTATATAAAATAATAATAATCTCCGGGAACATAATCCATACGGAGATAGCCATATACTCAGGGCATATAAGCCACACAAAGATAAACACATTCACATCAAATCCGTATATAACGGTAAATAGAGTCCTATATAGATACCTAATGGTATACTAGATATATCCTACTTTTGCACCATCCACTATACCTTTCCAATATGGTTCTTTTCTCAACATTCTATTCATTCACTTGACTAGTCATTAGTCTTAGTCCATAGCATAATCATCCTCACATGATCTCGGCATCTTTTTCATATTTTGACACAAAATTTTCAATTCATAACAGTACCCATGTTCGGTACAGTCTTAATCCATTGTCCGTCAGGACTCATAGCAACTATGCTCAACACTGTAGAAGATCCACTTCATTATCATAACATCACTTTTCTCTCAATATTTCAATATGACACCAAGGTTGTCCTCATTTAACCGTCCGTGCATTCTGCGCATCGGGACCACCAGATAAATTCAATTTCGAGCAGCGCTCGCCTGGGACTTCCAAGAGCAACAACTCTTAGGATTCAATCCACAAAGGGAAACCCAGGACAATTTTAATTGTCACATTATTACCAACATGTGTGCCATGGTATAACTTGCACACCGGGACTCCATCATGAATCCCATACCACATTGAGCATCCAATGACACTCCAAAGAGACAATCTCTTCCAACATTTCCCATCATAGGGAATTTCACTTACATCATTACTCTTTTATCAAAAATAATTTTCTTTTACCAAAGAGTTTACTAACTCATAACAACACAAATATACATTTAGGCACCCCGGCCTTCACAATACATATATATATATACATAGATACATGCTAACACTTGGCCATCACAGGATTACTATCCCCATATAATCAGGCCACATCCTCCAATTTGCAATGCTCCACAACATTATGGAAGCATATTAGTACCATTACTACACCACACTCAGTTATGTTTTCTCACCTCACATTTGTCAAGTCCAACCATCTCTAACTTATGGACTCACATACTTTCAATCAGATTCATTCAATGCCTTACATGGTAATTTCCTCAACTTTCATATTTTATTTTCTATACCTATGATATTCTCACTTACACCTAACCAATCGTTACATCATCATGGACTAAAGTCCCAATTTCAACATTGACTTTTCCAACACATCCTTTCCATAGTTCTTTTTAAGTTACTAACAATCCTCAATCCACATTTTGAAATTTCAATTTTATTTCTACATCCAAATATCTTAAGTCATCCAAGTGTATGCCCTCATCAAGGGTCTTGTAACCTTATAACTTTACCCTAAGGTATCCAATTCCCCACCATGTCAAAGATATACCACTAGTTCTCACCTATACTCAATTGTTCTAACTCCCATACATTTAGGAAAGACTACCAACATCACCATACCAATACCAACTCACTTCAATCATTTACATATACCAACACACCTTCCTTTATTTCCATTCATTACAATACATGTTTACATTTCACATTTTCATCAATTACCACCAATATCAATTTAAATCAATCACACTTACTCACCACAAGACCACATTCAACTATGGTAGCACTCTACCCCAAAGTGGTTAAAGTTCTTATATCAATTCATTCTCACTAAGTCCTTAATGACAGTATCACAATTTATTCTCACTAAGTCCTCAATTACATCAAATTTACTCACTAACATATCCATCCGTGGGGTAGTCAACACTGCACCCACCACCTAGCCTAAGGACTGGCATTGGTGCTTCAGGGTTGTCACGAAGGCATCTTATACTGACCACACATTGAACACAAAGAGATGGGTTGATCAGGCCCAAACTAAGGAATCACATGTGTAGCAGTCAATAAGAGTCTACGTACAACTATACAGCACTCACCTCAATTACACAATCATCAGAGTTCCCTAAAGAAACTGCTCTGATACCATAAAATGTAACAGCCCGTTACGTACCGGTATTGTTAACATTGATTATGATATTAAGCGCAGTTACAATCACAGTAATTGGGTTAATTAAATTACGGACAAACTTTTTCCTTTTATCATATTTCTTTTTATAACCGTAACCTTTGCCGTAATCAATTAAAACAACACTATAATTGTAAATGCAAAACGCGGAAGCATCCAGCTTAACAACACCACTACTCTTGTTTTTATTCAACTCATTTAATCCCATCAACTTATTTTCATTTCTTGCCAAGTTCTAGCCCTTTACATAAGCTACGCGTGGTTTCAAACCACGTACCATGTGGAGTTCTACCCATCAAGTTAAACCCCTTTCTTTTTAGTCTAGAAAAACTTAAATTTTCAAAATTTACACTGTGGTAATCGATTACCAGTGGGTGGTAATCGATTACCACCTGTCAAAAATGAGGCAGTAGCCAATTTTTCACATCCTCTGTTCTGGTAATCGATTACCAACTTTGGGTAATCGATTACCTCACATGGTAATCGATTACCAAGCCTCAGTAATCGATTACCAGTGAAGACAGTAGCTAATTTTTCGTCCCCTGTTGCATGGTAATCGATTACCATGCTTGGGTAATCGATTACTATGCAGCAAAATGACAGATTACAGCATTTTAAGCCCCAAAAAGGGTTGTGTAATCCATCCCTAACCCCTTGATACTCCACACAACACTTAAACATACTCTAATGTAGGCTCTAGGCCCTTCAACATGCATTTACCTTCCATTATGTATCATATATAAAGTCTTTAACATAATGGCCATTTTACATCAATTCTGGTCCATTTTACAACATATTCACCAAGGCTTCTAATACAATGAATGTGGCAATGGACAAGTCCCATGCTCACTCAAATATACAATAATTTCCAAGGTTATACGTATACATCAATTTGAAAGACTTAACAAGTAGTCATGAACATACAAGCATGGCATTTTCAACATGCACAAGTTCATGGCCTAAGTCTAAAGCATAAAACATATGCAAGATGTGTCTCAACCAAGTCCTCAACATGCTGTGCCTCCAATACGCACCTCATGCTCCACTCTTCCAGGCTCAACCTGACCTGAAATGATGCCCCAAAACACGGGGTGAGATATATAAATATATCTCAGTAAACCAAGGGCCCTGGAGGTTTCTCCACCCCATGGCTCACTCTATGTGCAAATATAACATCATACAATGTGCAAGCAATGCAATATCACCCACCAACTGGAGACAACCCAAGAACATCCACTCATGGATTCATGTTCAAGGACTCCATCATATAACTCCCGAGACAGTCCTGGCGCCTCTCCCATGGTTGAGAAGACTCCATGGCAATACCCAACCGGAACTCCTCATGAGCCCTATCCGGCGGACGTCCCCCGCTTGGATCATCCTGATGTCGCTCCCAGAGTCAACACCATGGCATTCCAACTGGCATTCTCCCGTAGGATGAACCCAGCGGATGTCCAAACCAACACACGTCAACTGGCCAGTGACCAAACAATTTTCATAGAATCCAAGCAATATGCATACAAGCACACAATCACACAATGCCATAATCACATAATCCAACCACAACCTTCCACTAGGTGTGGTGGAGCACATAAGGGCTAAACCCCAGTTCCAAAGGTTACCTCAACACCGAGCCCATGCTCCAAACGTAAGCTCCAAGCTTACCCGCTTCCAAAGCGTCCAAAAGAGGCAACCTAGATAATCCACAACATGGTTATCAATACAATTCCAATGTCAACCATTCATTTACACAATTAATCATCATTTAAATCACCTAGGCCAAGGCTATTTTTCCATACCATTTTACTTCAATCTCTTTTATAGGTTAATTTATCAATTACACCATGAATCATACATTCTTTCTTCTCATTCCACTTTACCACACTATACCATCATCCATTTAAACATCATTTTATATCATACAATCCCAACTACACCATTTTTACATCATTTTTCCTCACTTTTCATCATAATTCGGATTCCTCACAAGGTATGCCCCAAGGCTTTTCAATTCATTTTAACACTCATACTAATCATGTGATCATATTATCAACCTATACCAACGGTCCATCATTCAATTATTCAATTACCTCACTTACCCATTTTCATGAAATTTCCACAAATTTTTCCTAAGTTAAAAACCTAACTTTTTCACCAAAATTTATCATAGCATTTCTAGCTTTCATGCATCATTCTAAGGCCTTTTCATCTAATAGCATTTTTCCATTTGGGCTCTCTATCATTACACATCTAGAATCAAAGATTCAAAGCATAATTTCTAGATCTACAAAATCAACCACAAAAGTACCACAAATATACTCACCATCTAGTGTAGGAACACCACCAAGGCTCCATCAATCCAAAGGAGATCCAAAACTCTCAAAAACTCCAAGAACCCAACATGGTTCGGATATGTACAGCCCCAAAACGCAGCAATGGAGGTGGTTTCATGGCTTCTAAGTGTTACCAATGGATCTAGAAGGTTGTTTACAATAGATTTCAACTCCAAAATCAAGTGATTTGGTGAAGAATTGAAGAATTGGTGAGAGAAGAGAGAAATGGGGGTTTGGGGTTCTTCACACAGTGAAGGGCGCGCATAAGAAGAGAAAAGGAAGGAAAGAAAGAAGAAAAAGGAGTGGGGGGCTAAGTGACTTCGGTCACGCGGGTCCCACACGCGATCTAACTTTAATTCCGATAAAAATTATGATCACAAATTCCTAATCTACATATTTTTCCAGTCCATATCATATTTTTCTTTCCTCAAAATACTCACAAAAATTTCACACTTATCGGTACACTCGTACCGCAGTATTTAACACTTAAAAATCACTATTCATCAATTTTTCTCAAATTTGCCTATTCACTCAATTTTCCGTTCTGATTCCATTTCCAGCATTATTTTTGTCATATTACATCTCTAACTTCATTTTCCATGCCTAGGTTCACGTCTTTGGCAAATTACCATTTTGCCCTTTTAGCCCATTTTGGCCCTAATTCTCGGATTTTCACTAATCCTTCCCTCTTAAACCCATATTTCATCAAATAATTTCACATTTAATTTTCCGAGGTGTTATATTCACCCCACCTTTTAGGAATTTTGTCCGCAAAATCAACTATGCACATAAGCTAACTCGGGATACAGCCAGAGAATCTCAGTCCCCCGTACCCAAGAAGCTCCATCAGTGCGCGGACACCAAAATAATTATTTACATTTTTATCTTTTGGCTTCTCAGCCACATTTCACAATGACCTTGCCTTTCAAAGGCCCAATGGGAGACCTCAAGTCCCTCCCAATTTCATTATCAACCGGTGACACCACATGTGAACAACCGGAGCGCACCACACAGTTGTGCACTTTCTCTGCTTTACCAAGCCAATTTCTTTCAATTTCTTTTTACAAGCCCGGCTACCTAGCACATATAGCCCATAGCTTCTCTTGGAGGGTTCTCCTGCCTAGTTAATCTATCAACAACTATCCCCATAGGGTCATTCCATATAACACAACCGAAATCCAAATTCTGTAACACAACTAAAATCCTACATCACACAATAAAACTTAGAAAGAAAAGAATTGAGATTAAGATGTTTCCCTGTTTTGGCTCATCAATTCGTGTGACATCTCCATGAAGTTTGCATGTCATTCAATCACACCCCAAATCCCAGATTTAAACGTTTTTGTCCCCAGCAACTAATTTAAATCTAAAACAACAATTGATCACTGAAACACATTCATATATAATAGTAGATAGCATCAGTGCTATTGCAATGTGCATCAGCCAAAACAGTAAATATCTCAATGTACTAACCAACTTACATAAGATAAACTAACAACAAAATAAAACCAATGTAAACCAAAAGTAAATAAAATAAACTAAAATGCAGTAAAATCAGGAGTCAATGTGTGACTCTGAATCCTCCTCATTTGAGGCAAAAGGATCAGATCCTGGATCTGTGAGAGGAAGTGGTGTATAGTCATCAGCAGCCTGATCCTCATCCATAGCAGAATCATCTCCAATAATCTGATCTCCAACAGTCTGATCAGCAGCAGTGGCAGCAGTAGTATCAGCAGCAACATCAGCAGTAGCATCTGCAGTCTCCCCCTCATGGTCTGAGCCGCAGCGACCGGAGCACCAGCACCCATGGCAGCCTCCTCCCTGTCAGCGCGCTCCTCAAAGAATGTTGTGGCGGCTGCCTCAAACTCATCCTCCTCTTCTAAATGAGGATATTCCTCAGTCTGGAACTCAACTGGCTGGACTCCCTGTGCCTCACAAAGGGCAGTCAGCATCTGAAACACCTGAGTCTGAAATGAATTATGTCTCGACTGCATAAACTTCAGACGTCTCCGTAAAAATCCCAGACGAACCTCTGTGTTTACTAGCCACTGCTCGGATGATCGTGTTGGGTGTGCTTCTTCAAACTCTTCCTATGTCATCTTCTTTCTACCCGGAGTCAAACTTTGGACTGCTCCTCCCCCAATCCGGAGCTGTGTAGTGATTTGCTTGGCATCAATTGCATCGTGCAACTTAACCTGCACCCCATTATCAGAAATATCCACCCCAGCTCTCTGACATAGATGCTGGGTCAAAGAACTGTGACCCAGTGCAGAAGAGCTGGTGTCAGAATGTGCCATGTCATAAATACTATCCTGCAGAATAATGGGAAGCTCCATTTTCTGCCCTGTCATGATGGTATGGGTCAGCACAGCTCTCATAATAATTACTTCTGCCTGGTTGGAGGAAGGCATCACATTAGAAACCATAAAATGGAACCACACCCGAGCCTGGCCATTCAGCTGCCTTAACCACAGCGTCTTAGGATTGACCTCATCCCTCATCATTTGCCATTTTTCATTTGGCTTGGCTATTGTTTGCAAAACAGGCTCAGCTGCTCCCAATTTGGTCCAAGTGGCAAACTCAGGGCTGCGCCTCCTTCGGGAAATGTCAATTTTTTCCTAATTCCTCTTGTACTGATAGTTTTGGTTGTGGAGGTAATCACAATGAGTGATTTTCAGGAGTTTCTGGATGGTGTGGGCATCATATTTCACTTTTTCCCCTCACCCAACTGACAAAATGTCTCTGGCCACCTTCATCGCCATTATAGGCATTAGCATAGAACTCCCGACAAATAGCCTGGCTGCTATTGTCCAGCATCTCACCGAAAGTTTCACATTCCCTCTTCTGCAATTGTGACTGAAAATCAGGGAACTCATCCTTTTCTAGAACAAATTTTCTCTCCCGGACAAAAGGCCTGGAAGAAGTCTTGTCATTGAATCGGGTCTTATGATCAGCAGTTCTCCATAACTTTGCATCATAGGACGGTGCAGGAGTAGGCTCTTTTTTCGTAGTCACCCTGGACCTCTTTTTGCCTGTTTTCTTCGGTGGTGGTGTAGACATGATCCTACACATGAAAGTATAAGTCAGTATTCCATTCAAAGCAATTGAGATTGCATGGATCCAATTCCCAGATTTAAATTAGAAGAAGTAGTGAAATTAGATCCAAAAACATGCAACTAAACACCCCCGCACAATGCCAAACTAGCAGCCTAAATTATGCATGCAGCAAGGCCTGGGCGCTAAAACGTTCACACTGAGCGTTTTAGCGGCCTGGCATAATGCGTTATATAAAATAGTTGAGCGCTAAAACATGGAAAGTCCAGCATTTTAGCGCTCTAGCTTTTCTGGTTCAGGCAATTTTGCAAACACCTTGTGTGCGTGTGTGAAACGCAAAATGTGTATACACGATTTGGGACTTCTTGCATCCCAAATAATGACAGCTAGAAGGACCAACAATCATGGACATACAAATATTATGAAATTATTGAAATTCATAATCCAAAATAATCATCATCCAAGACATGGAAGAAAGAAGATAATGTGACAAACAACATCCAAGGATGAAAAATCAATGAAGTTACAATAAGAGATGCGGAGAAGATAACATACCCTTGTGATTGATGTAGAAAAGAGAGGGAGAGACAGAGAGAATTCAATAAGGGGAACTTGGAGAGGGAGATAGTAAATATGAGAGTGAGGGAAATGAGAGAAAAGAAAAGTGTAAATGAAATAAGTGACACGGCACTAAAACGTTGAAACCAAACGTTTTAGCGCCGAGGTCCAGAAAGATGTGCACATAGTTGTATGCATCAACGCGCTAAAATGGTCAACCAGAACGTGTTAGCGCGCTTGACCAGAGTGCTTGTATTGTAATGCGTAGGGGAACGCTAAAACGGTCAAGAAGAACGTTTTAGCGCTCTGGGCCAGAGTTTTACATTGTTGTGCATATCTGGACCGCTAAAACGTCCAAGAAGGAAGTTTTAGCCCCCAGTCAAAAAAGAATTTTTTTTTCAAGATTTTCAAAAACTTTTTTTTAATAATATTATTAATATAAGTTATATACTACATACCTGATATAGTGGGTTGCCTCCCACTCACCGTGTGTTTAACGTAACGAGCCTGACGGTTCTTATCTAGCTTACCTCCAACAGGGCAACTGAAAGAAGTTGCCTGTCCACAACACTTCCAATGTATAGCTTCAATCTCTGACCGTTGATGTAACGCCCTCCCTTGTATGCATCCAAGAGAGTCGTTTGCTAAGCGGAATTAGAGTCTTTAACGTCACATAAGCTAACAAAATTCTTATTCTAGGTTCAAATCCGGAAAGCGTTTCCAATATTCTTAAAACCTCTGTTTGGACGATAAAAAATATTTCAAGTAATTTGGAAAGAGCACGTTGAGGGCTTCGCGTGCATATAAAATAATAGTAAATCGGAGTTCGTTTGCTCATAAAAACACCACCCGTAAGGTGCACTGTAAAAATTTCAGCACATAAGTCTTTCAAAAATTCCCTTCACAAACGTTTTCCAAAATAGCTGCTGTTCATAAAAGTTTAAGGTAAAATAGAGATGATAAAGTCTACAGTCATCCAAGAGTACCAAAATATTAATCATTACAGTCATCCAATCAATCAAAACAGCAACAGTGATAAGTCCACTGCATCAGCAAGCAACAGCAAAACATCACTCCTTCAAATGCTTTTACGTCCTCCTGCCATTTTGGAAAAATAGCAGCCCCGAAGGGGTGAGAATAATCCCAGTAGTGTGGCAACAAAACCAATAATATAACAGTATTAACTAGGCACAAAATCATAAACAGTCACTTCAACATATCCTTGTTCCTTTTCCTTTTTCCTTTTCATCATATTCATATATATTGCGTATACAACGCCTTTCCTTTTCATCATATTCATATATTGCGTATATAACGCCTTTCCTTTGCGCTTTTAGCACCGTCGTGCGCGCACTTCACAGTGGAATCAATATACCTTGGCACCTGAGCTCCCTGTGGATTCCAACTGTGGGCCTATGCGGACTGATGCCAAGTGTCCCATACCCTGGTACCTTAGGGATGCCTATATGATGCTTGCTCAAACACATGGTCCTGTACATAACTATTCTAAAAACAAGGCCTATATGATCTTGGTACATGCATGTCATGCTATGCTTTCACACACAAAGCGTAAAAATGCAGTATGATGTAAGGTGCATGCTTATATACTTTTCATATAGCCATCACGGCACATATACTTTTCATATACGTTATGCTGCCACATAACGACTTTACCTCATAATCATATAGCCTTCACGGCACATTTCCATAGCCATCACGGCACATTTTTGGCAGTTTTCTTTCATCACAAGGAACATAATTATTTTATGGAGTATGGAGCATCATGTCACAATTTTATACCAGTAGTCAATAGTCACATTAGGTAATATCGCCTGACACTTACCTTGCGTGCCTTAAACAATACCAAACAGCAGCGAAGTATCTCACTTCTTAAGCGCACCTAAATCAATTACAACCAATCATTTACAGCGGCGATTTACAGCAGAAACAGTGAGCATACAGCAGTGTTTTACAGTGGAAAACAGTGAGCATACAGCAGTGTTTTACAGCAGAAAAACAGTGACGTTTGTTCTTAAAACAGTGAGCAGAGACAGTGACTTTTTCCTTGAAAACAGTGGGCAGAAACAGTGACATTTTACTTAAAAACAGTGGACAGAAACAGTGACGTTTTACGGCAGAAAACAGTAGCACCTTACAGCAGAACAGTGAACGTTTTAAAACAGAAACAGTGACATCTTGGACCTCAAAACTGTGGCAGAACAGTGGCATTAGACAGTGGCAGAAACAGTGGCATTTGAACGTTAAAACAATGACATTAACAGTGTTATTTGCACATCAAAACAGTGGCATTAGTAGTGATTTGTGAACATTAAAACAGTGGCATGAATGGTACATTTGAACATCCAAAACAGTGGCATAAGTAGTGATATTTGAACATTGAAACGGTGGCATAATTGGTGATTTTCGGACATCCAAAATAGTGGTATAAATCATTATTTTTGGACATTAAAACAGTGAGTATTTTTGGTGCAAAACAGTGACATATGTGGCATCAAAACAGTGAGCATTTTATGCAGAAACAGTGGCACATTATGTACTAAAACAGTGAGTATTGTGTGCAGAAATAGTGGCATCAAAATGGTGATCTTGTCCAACCGAAACAGTGGCATATGCATCCTCAAAACAGTGGTAGATTCATTGAGAAACAGTGGCATATATATCCTCAAAACAGTGGCACATTCACACATAAATAGTGGCATATTTCTTAAGCATAACCATGGGACTTTCATGCATACAAATCCTCATAAAATAGCTCCATCCTTATTCCTTTACCATACTCATTCAAGGATCCAAAACAAAACACATTCAAAGAGACATCTCATGCACACACATGGTTTCACACAATGTAAAAGGTCTAAGTTCTAGGCTTACCTCTTGTAGCACACACTTCTTGCTCACACACCACACCTTTCTAGTTCTACCAACAACAAGTCCACACTTCCGAGGAGATGATCTATGCGCATAAATGGTGAGGAGGACACCTTTGGACAGCTTCCAAGGTTGAGGAACAAGGCTGAACAGTGAGGGGAAATGAGAAGAAAGGTTGCACTTGCTTGATGTCCTAGGCCACGGCTTTGAGAGTGTGGGGGAAGGTGAGTTAGTTTAGTCTTTCTTTCTTTCTAAGGTGCTTGTATGTTCGGCTAGGAGAGTGAGGAGGAGGAGGAGATGTTGGCTGAACTTGTGCAAAGTGAGGGAGAGTCCCTCTTGTGCGCAAACTTAAAGAGAAAGTGAGGAGAGGTTGCAATGATGAACATTATGGCAAAATCTGTTTTCTTGTGAAGGTGGGACTGCACACTTGGTTTGAACAAGCAAAGGTTTGCTTCTTGGTTACTCTATGCACATGCAAGGAGTGGAAGGGAGGTGTCATCATGAGCACATGTAAGAGGGTTCTCTAAGTCAACAAGCAAGACAGATTTGTGGCAGCCTAAAATCTGGTTTGGAGCTTCCCTTGTGCGCACATGATGGGGGAAATGCAGCCCAAAATCCTTCTTTTGTTGCATGTGGAGGCAAGGGGCAGATTTGGTTCATGATGGGCTGCAAAAGCATGTAGAAATCTGCACATTTCAGGCTCATGATGGAAGGTGTAAGGTGGTTCTCCAAGTCAACAAGTTAGGCAGTTTTGTGTCATAGAAAAATCTGATCTATGACCTCTCCATGTGCGCCTAAATGAGGAAGAATGCAGCCCAAAATAATGCTAAGGAGTACATGTGTCTTTCATGCAATGAAGTTGAAGTCAAATGTGCACAAACTAAGAGTGATGTGGCGGTCATGCAAGGAGTGTGTTGGCAGATTTTCTAGTGCTTATCCATTCTCTTTTGCGCATGAATGAGGAGAAAAATACATCAAGCCTTGTGAAAGTTCCTTGGTACACAAACAACCTTGTTGGACAAGGCTTAGGGGAGGTAAGAGTGGTTACAATTTTGGGCTGAACATGATTGATCCAAGAGCCTCCTTGGGCCATCGGCCAACACACACAAAGAACCCAATCAAGGCAAGTCCAAAGGTGACACACAAAGGGTCCAACAAGACAAGTCCAAAGGTGACAAGTCCACACACACTAGCCCACTTCCCAAGTCCAATAAACACTAAAGCCTTATAACATACAATCCAATTACTCATATGATAAAATTCACATGTCTACCTATGTACCCTCCTATGATTTAATTTAAATACTTACCTTAGTCTTATCCAAGGATAAAAACCATGAAATTCGCAATCCATCACACATTCACATGCATCTATATAATTATACACTTATGTATTTTACTAATTATGTGGGATGTTACACTCTCCCCACCAAATAGGAATTTTGTCCGCAAAATAAACTTACTTAAGAGCTAAACAGTTCCGGATAGCGTTTCTGAATGTCGTCCTCGCGCTCCCAAGTGGCTTCAGCTGCCGATCTGTTGTTCCATAAAATACTTTCACCAACGGAATCTCTTTAGAACGGAGTCGCTTGACGGATCTTTCAAGAATTTGGAACGGTTGCACTTGATACGTCAGATTTTCCTTTAGTTCCACTTCTTCCGGCTGTAACACGTGAGATGGATCAGAGAGATACCTCCGTAGCTGCGACACATGAAATACATTGTGAATTCCTGACAGATTGGGTGGTAAAGCCAACCGGTATGCAGACTCTCCAATCCGGTCCATAATCAGATACGATCCTAAGTACCGTGGACTTAACTTCTTAACTCCCATTCTCCTTCCGAGTCCCGATGTAGGTGTGATTCTCAAGAATACATGGTCTCCGACTTCGAAGATAGGGGCTTATGACGCTTGTCGTAATAGTTCTTCTGTCTGGCCTGAGCCCGCTGCATATTTTCCCGAATCTTCTTTACTTGTTCGGATGTTTCTTGAATTAAATCAGGTCCTAACATACTTCGCTCACCTACTTCAGTCCAACATAAAGGGGATCTGCATTTTCTCCCATACAAAGCTTCATACGGTGCCATCTGAATACTGGAATGGTAACTGTTGTTGTAAGCGAATTCAATCAAAGAAAGATAATTATCCCAGCTGCCTCCTAACTCCAAAACGCATGCTCGCAACATGTCCTCTAAAGCTTGAATAGTGCGTTCCGTCTGTCCATCGGTCTGCGGATGGTAAGTAGTACTCAATTTCAAGTGGGTCCCTAATGCTCTTTGAAAAGATTCCCAGAACTTAGATGTAAACTTGGGATCACGATCACTGACAATACTCGTAGGAACTCCGTGCAGCTTCACAATCTCCTGCAGGTAAATTCTAGCAAGCCTCTCTGTATTATACGTGGTTCTAACACGCAAGAAATGAGCTGACTTCGTTAAACGATCAACAATCACCCAGATAGAATCATATCCTTCTCGCGTCCGAGGAAGTCCAACTACAAAATCTATCGCAATACTGTCCCACTTCCATTCGGGAATCTCCAAAGGTTGAAGGAGTCCCGAAGGTTTCTGATGTTCGTACTTCACCTTCTGACAAGTTAGGCATCGAGATACATACTCAGCAACATCACGCTTCATACCCAGCCACCAAAACGAGGTCTTCAAATCATGGTACATCTTCGTGGATCCAGGATGAACTGCATACTTACCCTTGTGAGCTTCCTGCAAAACTTCTTGCTTCAACTCTTCATTCGGTACTACTAACCGGCCTTGGAATCTCCAAGTATCATTCTCATCCTTTACAACATCTTGGTTGCCAACCAAATCACGGACTAACTCTTCATCTTTCTGAGCCTCCTTAATTCTACTGATCAATTCATTCACTACCTTTATATTTTCCAATCTTATGCTATTCCCTCTCTCGTCTACAGATAAGTTCAAATCTCGAAAGGCCTCAAACAATTTCAGTTCTTCTATCATCAGAGTTGCAGTGTGCAGTGTTTTCCTACTCAGGGCGTCAGCTACCACGTTTGCCTTTCCTGGGTGGTATTTAAGTTCAAAATCATAGTCCTTCAGAAATTCCATCCACCGTCGTTGCCGCATATTCAGCTCCTTCTGATCGAACAAGTACTTCAGACTCTTGTGATCGCTGAACACGTCAAACTGCGAACCATACAAATGGTGCCTCCAGATTTTAAGTGCGAACACTATAGCTTCTAACTCCAAATCGTGCGTAGGATAATTTTCTTCGTGAGGCTTTAGTTGTCGAGATGCATAAGCTACCGCCATACGATCCTGCATCAACACGCATCCAAGTCCTTTTAGCGACGCATCACAGTATACTTCGAACTTTCGGGTAGGATCCGGAATCGTGAGTACGGGAGCACTAGTTAACCTGCTCTTCAGTTCCATGAAACATTCTTCACAAGCTTCGGTCCACTCAAACGGCTTGTCCTTCCGAGTGAGACGGGTAATAGGTTGCACTATCTGAGAGAAATTCTGGATAAACCTTCGATAATATCCAGCAAGACCTAAGAAACTTCTTACTTCAGTGACAGTCTTGGGTCGTTCCCAATTCATGACAGCTTCAACTTTGCTGGGGTCCACCGCGATACCTTCTGATGAAATGACATGACCCAGAAACTGGACCTCTTTAAGCCAAAACTCGCACTTCGACCATTTCGCGTACAACTGCTTCTCCTTCAAGATTTGCAAGACAATCCTCAGATGTTCCGCATGCAGCTCTTCATTAGTAGAGTAAATCAGGATGTCGTCGATAAACACAATAACAAACTGATCAAGAAAGGGGCGGAAGATGCGGTTCATGTAATCCATGAATACCGCTGGAGCATTTGTAAGTCCGAATGGGATCACCTGATATTCGTAGTGCCCATAACGAGTCCTAAAAGCGGTTTTCGGAATATCCTCCGGTTTGACCCGGATCTGATGGTATCCCGATCGTAAATCTATCTTGGAAAAGACTCTGGCTCCTCTCAGCTGGTCCATCAAATCGTCGATCCTCGGTAGCGGATACTTATTCTTCACCGTAACTTTGTTCAGCTGTCGGTAATCTACACACAGACGTAGACTACCATCCTTCTTCTTAATCAAGATGGCTGGAGCACCCCATGGAGAGGTACTCGGTCGGATGAATTCCTTTGCCAAAAGTTCTTCTATCTGCTTCTTCAACTCGCGAAGTTCCAACGGCGCCATACGATACGGGGCAATGGAGATTGGTCCAACTCCAGGAACAAGTTCGATGGAAAATTCTATTTCCCTATGAGGAGGCAATCGAGGTATTTCATCCGGGAATACCTCCTCGAATTCTCTAACTACAGGTACATTCTGAATTTGAGTGTCAACCGAGGTCTCAGCCTCGATCGACAAAAGATACCCTGCTGCTCCCTTGCGGAGCTCTTTTCTAACTTGCAATAAAGAAATGAGAGAGAAAGGTTGAAAATTACCATCTTTCGCAGGAACAACGACTTTCCCCGCTCGACAATCCAACGTTATCCCGTTTTCCGTCAACCAGTCCATACCGATAATCACATCGAAATTGAATACCGGTAGGACCACCAAGTTAACTGTATACGTGTTCCCTTCATACTGTAAGGTAACACCTCTGCAGATCTCTGAGGCTGTGCACGATCCTCCAGTAGGTGTGCTGATGTGTAACTCATGAGGTAACGGGGTTGGGGTGATGCCTATTCTCATAGCGGTATGCTTTGCCATAAAAGAGCCAGACGCTCCAGAATCAAAGATAACAGAAATTGGGTGACCATTTAAAGTGACATTACCTTTGATCAAGTTGGGAAACTTCTGCGCTTCATTCGCATCCAGAGTGAACACCCGTGCTTGCGTAGGCTGTTGATCAGCGTTCTGGGGGCATTTGTAAGCAAAATGTCCTTGCTGGCCACATCTGAAACATGCATTGTTGCTCTTGCGACAAACTCCAAAGTGATTCTTTCCACATGTAGCACAAACAGTCGCACTCTGCCGTCCAGTTGATGATTGACCAACAGTATTACTTCTCTTAAAATTTCCAGGCCGCGCCTGCAACTGCGGACCTCTGCCTCGACCCCTACCAGGTGTCGTCCTGAAGAATCTGCCTGCTCGGTTTCCTCCGTGGAATTGTGCTGGTTGCTTATTCAAATTCTTGGCCTCATTGATGATTCCTTCGGCCTAACGACTCTGATTAATGAGTTCCGGAAGTGTACGATTAGCCGTCGTCAAAATGAGTTTATGGATCTCCGGATGTAATCCGCTTTCGAACTTCTCCACCTGCCATTCCTCATCATAAATGTTCCGGTTAAAGTTGGCGTACTCGATCAGCTGCCCAAATTTTGCTATGTATTCATTAACCGACAGGTTATCCTGCCTGAGTGACAGCAGTTCAGTGTGTTTCATTCTTCTCATTTCCTTAGGAAAATACTTATCCAAAAATACTTGTCTGAATACGGCCCACGTTAGTTCAACGTCCTGAGCTCTCAGCAGAGCCCTCGCACCAGTCCACCAGGTTAAAGCTTCTCCCATCAGCTGGTACGATGCGTAATCGGTCTTCTGCGCTTCCGGGCATGCCATGCGTTCGAAAATGTGCTCGATCATCTGCAGCCACTTCGCTGCAGCCTCAGGGTTGTCTTCACCCTCAAAAGTAGGTGGTTGGAAGTTGCGGAAGTCTTTCAACCTCCGACGGGCAATTTCTTCTGCATTGTCATGCAGTGGGGGTGGGTTCTGATTCTGTTGCCTATGGTCGCGCCATTCTTGGCTCATATTCTGAATAAACGTTGCCAGTCCCCCAATGGTAGTGATAAGATCCTCTTCCGCATTGCCAGACCTTCCCCGAGTTGAACCGCGACCACCTGCCATGATTCTGCACTCACAATATCATGAAATGAGTTGATCAGGCTCACCACAAGTTATTTATGGCAGCAGTCCCAAGTAGGTACTCGAGTTCAATTCGGATAAGTCAACTATGCATCCGTGTCTTATCACAGAACGACCTAAACAATCTAACTACCCTAGTCTCAAACACTTAAACTATAGCACATTTAGACAGTCAATCAGCAGATAAACACAATCAATAATCAATTCAATCAATCACAAGCAAATCCATGGACCAAACTGCTCTGATACCAATTAGTGTAACGCCCTCCCTTGTATGCATCCAAGAGAGTCGTTTGCTAAGCGGAATTAGAGTCTTTAACGTCACATAAGCTAACAAAATTCTTATTCTAGGTTCAAATCCGGAAAGCGTTTCCAATATTCTTAAAACCTCTGTTTGGACGATAAAAAATATTTCAAGTAATTTGGAAAGAGCACGTTGAGGGCTTCGCGTGCATATAAAATAATAGTAAATCGGAGTTCGTTTGCTCATAAAAACACCACCCGTAAGGTGCACTGTAAAAATTTCAGCACATAAGTCTTTCAAAAATTCCCTTCACAAACGTTTTCCAAAATAGCTGTTGTTCATAAAAGTTTAAGGTAAAATAGAGATGATAAAGTCTACAGTCATCCAAGAGTACCAAAATATTAATCATTACAGTCATCCAATCAATCAAACAGCAACAGTACAAGTCCACTCATCAGCAAGCAACAGCAAAACATCACTCCTTCAAATTCTTTTACGTCCTCCTGCCATTTTGGAAAAATAGCAGCCCCGAAGGGGTGAGAATAATCCCAGTAGTGTGGCAACAAAACCAATAATATAACAGTATTAACTAGGCACAAAATCATAAACAGTCACTTCAACATATCCTTGTTCCTTTTCCTTTTTCCTTTTCATCATATTCATATATATTGCGTATATAACGCCTTTCCTTTTCATCATATTCATATATTGCGTATATAACGCCTTTCCTTTGCGCTTTTAGAACCGTCGTGCGCGCACTTCACAGTGGAATCAATATACCTTGGCACCTGAGCTCCCTGTGGATTCCAACTGTGGGCCTATGCAGACTGATGCCAAGTGTCCCATACCCTGGTACCTTAGGGATGCCTATATGATGCTTGCTCAAACACATGGTCCTGTACATAACTATTCTAAAAACAAGGCCTATATGATCTTGGTACATGCATGTCATGCTATGCTTTCACACACAAAGCGTAAAAATGCAGTATGATGTAAGGTGCATGCTTATATACTTTTCATATAGCCATCACGGCACATATACTTTGTTAGCATATGGGTGTCCTAGAGACAATCTTTTGTTTAAATAAAGGACACTAGATGTAGAACTTTGTTTGTCGCAAATAAATGAAAGCACTATTTATTCAGTTTCATATTGTGTCTCGATATTACTGTTAATATTATATGAACGAACTGGATAAACCCCTTGGAATAGAACAGGTATCTCTTGAGTATCTGTGATGAGATCACGATCATGAGGATTCAAGGATATTGCATGTCTATTCCTAATTATATGTTCCTAGTCTAGAGACACTGAGTTTGGGGATCAGTGATCTCGAGTAAAGACTAGTACGACTTATCTACTTGTATATGGATACAAGGTAAAGACCTCATGAGCTGCAGATATGGAGATATCCTAGCTAAAGTCGTGGGTGGACCTATAAGAGTATAGCTCGCACTGAACAGACCCAAAAAGAGACTCTATGAGGAAATCTCATAGATAGTGTCATTAGAGTAATCTCTTTATGTTTGGGTATGTCTTTCCTTAGACCAGAAGTTATTACCTAGACTGTGTTCTTGAAGGCATGTTTTGATTGTATACCTCGTATGCCTGAAACATGGAGACTCATAGGTATACTGTTGGACGTGTCCTTAAAGGGCATAGGGCTAGGGTAATAAGCTGAAGGAATTCGTCAAATCTCCGTGAGAGATTAGGTTATCTATAAACCGGAGAAATCGGGATGACATTTACAGGGACTCGGGAATCTATGCATAGTAAAAGAGATCATGAGATGATCTGCCTTTAGAGTCAGTAAATTGAAGATTCCCTATTTCGAATAAAGCTTACCCTAAACCTCAGGGGTTGATACATTTCCTTACCCTAGGTTAATGGGAAGATAACCGAGACGAAGGGAAATACATACGGCAACCAAATATGTGCAATAGGTTGATCAAGTCATTAATCTGACTAGTTCTGGGGCAACAAAGCATTGCTAGTGCTCTGTGTTGTCATTAATTGGGTTGTGGGCTTGTTGGGCCCAAGCCCAATTATGTCAGAAGCTAAGTTGGACCTAATGGGTCACACACTAACACCTTGTAGTCATGATGGACTAGCTTTAAAGGTATTGGGCCTAATAATGGTTGTTAGCCCAAGAAGCTGTTTGGAAGCCCACCTAAATGGGTGGGTGGTGCATGGAGTTTAGTAATGGGCTTGGATAGTCCAAGCCATTACTAATTAATTTAATTAGTTAAATTAATAATCAAATATTTGAATTTCGAATTTTGAATTTGAAATTTGAATTTAGAATTTGAATTTCGAAATTCGAATTTTGAATTTTGAAATTTGAAATTTGAATTTTGAAATTTGAATTTGGATTGGAATTTTGAAATTCGAATTTTGAATTTGAAATTTGAAATTTTGAATTTTGAATTTTGAATTTGAATGTTTGAACGTTTGAATTCAAGTGTTTGAATTCGAATTTGAATTGGTTTTGAAAAGTTATTTCATAACAAAAGGATAAGACAGGATCTTATTGGAGCATATTCCTTGGATCAAGAAGCATCTTTGGAAGCACTTCCTTGGCTGTTTGGTGCGCAAGTTTAAGTGATAAGAATGTCATCTTATCACTTAAAACAAACCTCCATTCAGATTTGGTGGTTGAGGGAATCAATGGGTGAGTTGATTCAAATTTTGAATGCAACTACTCAATATATTTGGACCCTTTCTAGGGCTGAATTATGCGCATGAAAAGTATATACTATATGATAGTTTATGAATTTAAGTTTAAATTATTTTGAACTTAATTTCATGTGGATAAGATTGGAGGTTGTTGGCAAAATTTGTTTTGAAACAGCTCCACCTTATCCTCCCTAATCCATGCGCAAGTTTCAAATGATTTTGAAATTTTGTTTTCATTTTGAATGATTTAAATCCTCCTCCTCTCCAAGTGTGCGCATGACTTGTTCCTCACCTTAGGGTTTTGTGAAAACCTAGCCAACTCTCCTCCATCTATGCACCATTCTGTAGGGTAGCTCACTACACCTTTCCAAACAGAATACCTAGCCTCCACCTTCACCACTTGTGCGCATAGCAAGCCTCACTGTGGTGTTCATCTGGTGGCTTTCAAGAAAGGGTTCTTGCATCATTGACGAACGGTGGTGTGGATCACCATTAGAGGGTTTGAACCCTTCAAGCCTGACATCTGATCTCCTTGACTGATCAGGCCAAAAACAAGGTAACATCATGCTGTCTTAAAGCATGAACCTATGTGTGCATGTATGTTCCGCAGTAAAAATTTTTGTTTTACACCTTACATGCATCGGCCTTCAAAGGCCAGTTTACTTTCAATTGGTATCAGAGCCCGGTTGCTTTACCATCGACGGGTGGTGGTACCTTGTTTGTGAAAAGAGTTTTTCACGATAAAAAAACTTTAAAGGGTTAAAGTTTAAATTCTGCATATGGATTTTGAATCACAAATCCTTTAAAGTGTTAAAGTTTTTGTTTTTATGAACATGTAAATTTGATTCTGTGTTCATAAAACATTATGCATCATGGTTTAGTTTCCTTTTCTTTATGAAAGTTTTAAAAGGAACACCCTTTTTGAAAGGGTAGATTCGGCCATGGAGGGTACTAAGAGTACCTTGAATGATTTCTTATTTTTCTCCATGAATTGTGTCATGTTTATATGCATGAAATTTTGTGACAAAATTTATCATATAGTCACCTATATGATTCGGCCATGTAGGGGTTTATGGCTACATGCATGGTTTAATTTTGTTTTCTTTGAGAAAGAATTAACAAAATTTGAATTGAAATTGTTTTTAAATTCGGCCAATGAGAAATTTAAGATTATGAATCTTGATGTTATTTTGATGTTTAAATGTTAAATGTCAAAATACATGTGAAAATGTTATGTGATAATATAATGTTTGTGTTTGCAAGTTTTGAACTTTTCAGGTACAAACAGGAAGGGGATGGTCATGGTGCCCGGATTTGAATTTTTTTTGAATTTTAAATTAATGTGTAATCGCGCATTTTAATTTACAAGTGTATTTGTAATTTAAATTTTGTAATTTTGTCCCTCCAAAATGTTATGGAGTTTCTTTAATTATTCGTAATTAGAGAAATAGGCTAGTGGCGTATAGACGACAAGCGGCCGTTGCTTAAAGAAGCAAAAAGGATAAAAGCGCGAGCACCATGGCTATCTCAATATAAACTGTTTATATGCATGTATGATTAGAACGTCTAGTATGCATGAATTGGGCAAACCACGTTTTGTATGGTTATTATGTTTGTCCAATAGCGACTAGTGTATACCGATAGATGTTTGACATAGGTAACGACTAGCATGATAACTTACAATATGCGTTTGATGGGACCTAATTAACCCCAAGATAAAAGGAACCCTTAAAAGGAATAAATAATTAAGCATATGATTACCTCCCACCACCAATGCTACTCAAAACCCTTCTACATAGTGGTGCTCCACAACTCAGTTGGGACCCACTATTTCGTTGGGCTAGAGTAGTGTTTGAAGTGTAAGACACTTAGGGTGCTGGTTTAATGCTTAACTAAGACATAAGTTGCAGGCACAGCCGGGCTTATGTGCTTAGGGTAATGGTGCTAGGTTGGTTGCATGAGATGCACCACTAAGTGACAAAGTGTTGTCAACCTAATGTTAAGAGAGGGTGTGAGATACTGTTGATAAAGATCAACCCTTTATTTAAATTAATCTTGCGGTCTCAGACGGAGATTAAAATAAATAATCGCACTCTTAATCCCACTAAGGTAAAATCTAAAGTAGATTAACCCTAAGTCAAAAGGAAGGGTCATTGACTTAGATAAAATAGTGGGAGGGGCAAATTATTTCAAGTCTTTAATAATTTGCTTTTAACTACATAACCGTATATTAAAACTATCTTTACATCCTTTTCAGCTTATAGTATGACTAATCCACTGTCACTGCGTTCAATACTCGATACGAATAAACTGACTGGTTCAAATTTTATGGACTGGTATCGGAACCTAAGAATAGTTCTAAGGGCCGAAAAGATTGCCTACGTTTTAGATGCTGTAATACCCGTAGCTCCACGGGAAGGGGAAGAAGGGTTTGCGGAATTTGATTTCGTAACCCACCAACAGCACTTGGATGACAATGTGATGGCAGTATGCATCATGTTGGCATCCATGTCGCCTGAACTGCAAAAGCAGCATGAGCATATGGATGCTCCCTCTATTATCGTACATCTCAAGGAGTTGTATGATATTAAAGGCAGGCATGAGAGGTATGAGGCCTCAAGAGAACTGTTCTCTTGTAGGATAACTGAGAGCATGTCTGTTGGCAGCCATGTTCTCAAGATGATCGGGCTGATTGAGAAGCTAGGAAACCTAGGCTTCATCATGGATGCCGAGCTAAGTAATGACTTAGTCCTCACCTCACTTCCACCTTCCTTCAGTCAATTCATCATGAATTACAATATGCATGGGATGCAAGTGAGCTTGCCTGAGTTGTTAAGCATGTTAACAACAGCTGAAGTGTCTATCAAGAAGGATAGGACACAGGCTCTTTTGATTGGTGGGCCTAGCAAGGTCAAGGGAAAGGGTAAGGAGCCTGCAAAAGGTGACCCCCTTAAGCCCAAAGGAAAATCCAAGAAGAAGAAGGGCAAGAAGAAGGGTAAGAAGGCACCTAAGGACAAGGGTGATGCTGAGTGCTTCCATTGTGGCAAGAAAGGCCACTGGAAGAGGAATTGTCCAGACTACCTGAACAATGTGAAGGACAAGAAGCATGGTGATGCTTCTGCCTCAGGTATTTTCATGATTGAGATAAATTATTCTTATGCTAATCCATCCTCATGGGTATTGGATACCGGATGCGGTTCTCATATCTGCAATATGTTGCAGGTACTTAGGAGCCCAAGGAGATTGGATAGAAACGAGGTGGATCTCCGCGTTGGTAATGGAGCAAGAGTTGCTGCTCATTCAGTTGGAGATGCTGACCTTATTTTGCCTACGGGCCTTTTATTGCATTTGAATAATTGTCTTTATGTTCCGCAAATTTCTAGAAACATTATTTCAATTTCTTGTTTAGAACAAGATGGATATACTTTCAGTATTAGGGATGGTACTTTTTCTATCATTTTGAATGATATGGTTTACGGTACTGCTTCTTTAATAAATGGATTGTATGTGTTGGAAATGGGAAATGAAGTGCTCAATATAGATGTGAAACGACCTAGGACGGATAATCATTCTTATCTTTGGCACTGTAGACTAGGGCACATAAATGAAACAAGATTGTCTAGGATGCATAGAGATGGATACCTGGACTCCATGGATTTGGAATCCTATGGACAGTGTGAATCTTGTCTAGCTGGGAAAATGATTCAACAAAAGCCCAAAGGGCTTGAGAGTCATAGGGCTAGTGAGTTATTAGAACTCATTCATACTGATGTATGTGGCCCAATATCTATTGAGGCTAGAGGTGGATATTCTTATTTCATTACCTTTACAGATGACAAATCAAGATTTGGGTATATATACCTAATGAGATATAAATCTGAAGCGTTTGAAAAGTTCAAAGAGTTTAGGAATGAAGTGGAGAAACAACGTGGCAAGATGATTAAGACATTACGATCAGATCGTGGTGGTGAATATTTGAGCCACGAGTTTCAGGGTTATCTGAGAGAAAATGGAATTCTCTCACAATTTACCGCTCCTTACACACCACACCAAAACGGTGTCTCCGAAAGGAGAAACAGGACCTTGTTAGACATGGTTAGGTCTATGATGAGTGAGACTCAACTTCCAAAATCGTTTTGGGGATATGCCTTAGACACAACGGCATACCTTCTAAATAGGGTACCGTCTAAATCTGTTCAGACCACACCATATGAGATATGGAGTGGTAAGAGACCCAACCTGAGTTACCTCAGGGTATGGGGATCGCCAGCTTATGTCAAAGCGTTGACATCAGACAAGCTTAGTGCTAAGAGTACTAAATGTTTATTTGTGGGGTATCCTAAAGGTACTAAGGGATACTACTTCTACTCCATGGAAGAACACAAAGTGTTTGTGTCAAAGAATGTTGAGTTCCTTGAGAAGGATTTGATCTCTCAAGGAGGCAGTGGGAGTAAGATTGATCTTGAAGAAGTGCAAGATCCACAAGAACAGATTGATGAACCCGAGTCTGCTCCGCAGGCGACGTTCTCCAATGGAGAAGTAAACACACAACTCCGTAGATCTACAAGGGTCATCCATCCACCTGAACGGTACGGGTTTGTGATTGAGAATCAGCAAACTGTTGAGGATGATGAACCAAGTAACTACGAGGAGGCGGTCAAAGATGTTGACTCCTCAAGATGGCTTGAAGCCATGGAATCTGAAATGGATTCGATGTATCAGAACAAGGTATGGACCTTGGTTCCTAAACCGCAAGGAATAGTTCCTATCGGTAATAAATGGGTCTTTAAAAGAAAGACTGATGCAGATGGCAACGTTCAGACCTACAAAGCTAGGTTGGTGGCGAAAGGGTATCGTCAAAGACAAGGAGTTGACTATGATGAAACTTTCTCACCAGTTGCCATGATCAAATTTATTAGGATCATGCTTGCAATAGCAGCATACCACGACTATGAAATTTGGCAAATGGATGTCAAGACCGCCTTCTTGAATGGGTTCTTGAAGGAGGAAGTGTACATGACACAACCTGAAGGCTTTGAAAACAAAGATCAGGAGCATATGGTATGCAAACTACAAAGGTCAATATATGGGCTAAAACAAGCATCAAGGAGTTGGAATATACGTTTTGATGAAGTCGTTAAGAGTAACGGTTTTATCAAGAACGAGGATGAACCTTGTGTTTACAGAAAGGTTAGTGGGAGTAATGTCGTCTTCCTAGTGCTCTATGTAGATGACATATTGCTAATAGGAAATGACATCCCCACATTAAAAATAACGAAAGAGTGGCTTTCAGAAAACCTTACCATGAAGGATTTGGGAGAGGCAGCCTTTATACTCGGTATAAAGATCTATAGAGATAGATCCAAGAGGCTGCTGGGTTTATCTCAATCCACGTACGTTGACAAGATGCTAAAGAGGTTTAGCATGGAAGGGTCGAAAAGGGGTTTTCTTCCTGTCAGTCATGGGGTACACCTATCAAGGGCTATGTGTCCTAAGTCACAGCCTGAGAAGGATCGCATGAGTGGAATTCCATACGCTTCGGCTATTGGATCCATCATGTATGCCATGATATGTACGAGACTAGATGTCTCATATGCTTTAAGCATTACGAGCAGATACCAGTCAGACCCTGGAGAGGGTCACTGGACGGCAGTCAAAACCATCCTTAAATACTTAAGAAGAACTAAGGATGCGTTTCTGGTCTATGGTGGGGTTAATGAGTTAACAGTGAAAGGGTTCACTGATGCCAGCTTTCAGAGTGACAAAGATGACTGCAAGTCACAGTCAGGATTCGTATTCACCTTAAATGGTGGGGAAGTGTCTTGGAAAAGTTCCAAGCAGGAGACAACAACAGATTCAACGACAGAGGCTGAATACATAGCTGCTTCAGAAGCAGCTAAGGAGGCAGTGTGGATCAAGAAGTTCGTAAATGAACTAAGGGTGGTTCCAAGCGTGGATGAGCCCATACAGTTGCTTTGCGACAACACAGGAGCCATTGCGCAGTCAAAGGAACCTAGGTCTCATCAAAGATCTAAACACGTGCTCCGCAGATATCATTTGATTAGAGAAATCATTGATAGGAATGATGTAAAAATGGATTATGTTCCCACAGACGATAACCTGGCCGATTCTCTGACAAAGGCTGTTTCTCAGAGAAAACATGATAGTCATTATGAGGCTTTGGGTATACGACTTAGGTCTGATTGGCTCTAGGCCAAGTGGGAGCTTGTTAGCATATGGGTGTCCTAGAGACAATCTTTTGTTTAAATAAAGGACACTAGATGTAGAACTTTGTTTGTCGCAAATAAATGAAAGCACTATTTATTCAGTTTCATATTGTGTCTCGATATTACTGTTAATATTATATGAACGAACTGGATAAACCCCTTGGAATAGAACAGGTATCTCTTGAGTATCTGTGATGAGATCACGATCATGAGGATTCAAGGATATTGCATGTCTATTCCTAATTATATGTTCCTAGTCTAGAGACACTGAGTTTGGGGATCAGTGATCTCGAGTAAAGACTAGTACGACTTATCTACTTGTATATGGATACAAGGTAAAGACCTCATGAGCTGCAGATATGGAGATATCCTAGCTAAAGTCGTGGGTGGACCTATAAGAGTATAGCTCGCACTGAACAGACCCAAAAAGAGACTCTATGAGGAAATCTCACAGATAGTGTCATTAGAGTAATCTCTTTATGTTTGGGTATGTCTTTCCTTAGACCAGAAGTTATTACCTAGACTGTGTTCTTGAAGGCATGTTTTGATTGTATACCTCGTATGCCTAAAACATGGAGACTCATAGGTATACTGTTGGACGTGTCCTTAAAGGGCACAGGGCTAGGGTAATAAGCTGAAGGAATTCGTCAAATCTCTGTGAGAGATTAGGTTATCTATAAACCGGAGAAATCGGGATGACATTTACAGGGACTCGGGAATCTATGCATAGTAAAAGAGATCATGAGATGATCTGCCTTTAGAGTCAGTAAATTGAAGATTCCCTATTTCGAATAAAGCTTACCCTAAACCTCAGGGGTTGATACATTTCCTTACCCTAGGTTAATGGGAAGATAACCGAGACGAAGGGAAATACATACGGCAACCAAATATGTGCAATAGGTTGATCAAGTCATTAATCTGACTAGTTCTGGGGCAACAAAGCATTGCTAGTGCTCTGTGTTGTCATTAATTGGGTTGTGGGCTTGTTGGGCCCAAGCCCAATTATGTCAGAAGCTAAGTTGGACCTAATGGGTCACACACTAACACCTTGTAGTCATGATGGACTAGCTTTAAAGGTATTGGGCCTAATAATGGTTGTTAGCCCAAGAAGCTGTTTGGAAGCCCACCTAAATGGGTGTGTGGTGCATGGAGTTTAGTAATGGGCTTGGATAGTCCAAGCCATTACTAATTAATTTAATTAGTTAAATTAATAATCAAATATTTGAATTTCGAATTTTGAATTTGAAATTTGAATTTTGAAATTTGAATTTAGAATTTGAATTTCGAAATTCGAATTTTGAATTTGAAATTTGAAATTTGAAATTTGAATTTTGAAATTTGAATTTGGATTGGAATTTTGAAATTCGAATTTTGAATTTGAAATTTGAAATTTTGAATTTTGAATTTTGAATTTGAATGTTTGAACGTTTGAATTCAAGTGTTTGAATTCGAATTTGAATTGGTTTTGAAAAGTTGTTTCATAACAAAAGGATAAGACAGGATCTTATTGGAGCATATTCCTTGGATCAAGAAGCATCTTTGGAAGCACTTCCTTGGCTGTTTGGTGCGCAAGTTTAAGTGATAAGAATGTCATCTTATCACTTAAAACAAACCTCCATTCAGATTTGGTGGTTGAGGGAATCAATGGGTGAGTTGATTCAAATTTTGAATGCAACTACTCAATATATTTGGACCCTTTCTAGGGCTGAATAATGCGCATGAAAAGTATATACTATATGATAGTTTATGAATTTAAGTTTAAATTATTTTGAACTTAATTTCATGTGGATAAGATTGGAGGTTGTTGGCAAAATTTGTTTTGCAACAGCTCCACCTTATCCTCCCTAATCCATGCGCAAATTTCAAATGATTTTGAAATTTTGTTTTCATTTTGAATGATTTAAATCCCTCCTCCTCTCCAAGTGTGCGCATGACTTGTTCCTCACCTTAGGGTTTTGTGAAAACCTAGCCAACTCTCCTCCATCTATGCACCATTCTGTAGGGTAGCTCACTACACCTTTCCAAACAGAATACCTAGCCTCCACCTTCACCACTTGTGCGCATAGCAAGCCTCACTGAGGTGTTCATCTGGTGGCTTTCAAGAAAGGGTTCTTGCATCATTGACGAACGGTGGTGTGGATCACCATTAGAGGGTTTGAACCCTTCAAGCCTGACATTTGATCTCCCTGACTGATCAGGCCAAAAACAAGGTAACATCATGCTGTCTTAAAGCATGAACCTATGTGTGCATGTATGTTCCGCAGTAAAAAAATTTGTTTTACACCTTACATGCATCGGCCTTCAAAGGCCAGTTTACTTTCATACTTTTCATATACGTTATGCTGCCACATAACGACTTTACCTCATAATCATATAGCCTTCACGGCACATTTCCATAGCCATCACGGCACATTTTTGGCAGTTTTCTTTCATCACAAGGAACATAATTATTTTACGGAGTATGGAGCATCATGTCACAACTTTATACCAGTAGTCAATAGTCACATTAGGTAATATCGCCTGACACTTACCTTGCGTGCCTTAAACAATACCAAACAGCAGCGAAGTATCTCACTTCTTAAGCGCACCTAAATCAATTACAACCAATCATTTACAGCGGCGATTTACAGCAGAAACAGTGAGCATACAGCAGTGTTTTACAGTGGAAAACAGTGAGCATACAACAGTGTTTTACAGCAGAAAAACAGTGACGTTTGTTCTTAAAACAGTGAGCAGAGACAGTGACTTTTTCCTTGAAAACAGTGGGCAGAAACAGTGACGTTTTACTTAAAAACAGTGGACATTAACAGTGACGTTTTACGGCAGAAAACAGTAGCACCTTACAGCAGAACAGTGAACGTTTTAAAACAGAAACAGTGACATCTTGGACCTCAAAACAGTGGCAGAACAGTGGCATTAGACAGTGGCAGAAACAGTGGCATTTGAACGTTAAAACAGTGACATTAACAATGTTATTTGCACATCAAAACAGTGGCATTAGTAGTGATTTGTGAACATTAAAACAGTGGCATGAATGGTACATTTGAACATCCAAAACAGTGGCATAAGTAGTGATATTTGAACATTGAAACGGTGGCATAATTGGTGATTTTCGGACATCCAAAACAGTGGTATAAATCATGATTTTTGGACATTAAAATAGTGAGTATTTTTGGTGCAAAACAGTGACATATGTGGCATCAAAACAGTGAGCATTTTATGCAGAAACAGTGGCACATTATGTACTAAAACAGTGAGTATTGTGTGCAGAAACAGTGGCATCAAAATGGTGATCTTGTCCAACCGAAACAGTGGCATATGCATCCTCAAAACAGTGGTAGATTCATTGAGAAACAGTGGCATATATATCCTCAAAACAGTGGCACATTCACACATGAACAGTGGCATATTTCTTAAGCATAACCATGGGACTTTCATGCATACAAATCCTCATAAAATAGCTCCATCCTTATTCCTTTACCATACTCATTCAAGGATCCAAAACAAAACACATTCAAAGAGACATCTCATGCACACACATGGTTTCACACAATGTAAAAGGTCTAAGTTCTAGGCTTACCTCTTGTAGCACACACTTCTTGCTCATACACCACACCTTTCTAGTTCTACCAACAACAAGTCCACACTTCCTAGGAGATGATCTATGCGCATAAATGGTGAGGAGGACACCTTTGGACAGCTTCCAAGGTTGAGGAACAAGGCTGAACAGTGAGGGGAAATGAGAAGAAAGGTTGCACTTGCTTGATGTCCTAGGCCACGGCTTTGAGAGTGTGGGGGAAGGTGAGTTAGTTTAGTCTTTCTTTCTTTCTAAGGTGCTTGTATGTTCGGCTAGGAGAGTGAGGAGGAGGAGGAGATGTTGGCTGAACTTGTGCAAAGTGAGGGAGAGTCCCTCTTGTGCGCAAACTTAAAGAGAAAGTGAGGAGAGGTTGCAATGATGAACATTATGGCAAAATCTGTTTTCTTGTGAAGGTGGGACTGCACACTTGGTTTGAACAAGCAAAGGTTTGCTTCTTGGTTACTCTATGCACATGCAAGGAGTGGAAGGGAGGTGTCATCATGAGCACATGTAAGAGGGTTCTCTAAGTCAACAAGCAAGACAGATTTGTGGCAGCCTAAAATCTGGTTTGGAGCTTCCCTTGTGCGCACATGATGGGGGAAATGCAGCCCAAAATCCTTCTTTTGTTGCATGTGGAGGCAAGGGGCAGATTTGGTTCATGATGGGCTGCAAAAGCATGCAGAAATCTGCACATTTCAGGCTCATGATGGAAGGTGTAAGGTGGTTCTCCAAGTCAACAAGTTAGGCAGTTTTGTGTCATAGAAAAATCTGATCTATGACCTCTCCATGTGCGCCTAAATGAGGAAGAATGCAGCCCAAAATAATGCTAAGGAGTACATGTGTCTTTCATGCAATGAAGTTGAAGTCAAATGTGCACAAACTAAGAGTGATGTGGCGGTCATGCAAGGAGTGTGTTGGCAGATTTTCTAGTGCTTATCCATTCTCTTTTGCGCATGAATGAGGAGAAAAATACATCAAGCCTTGTGAAAGTTCCTTGGTACACAAACAACCTTGTTGGACAAGGCTTAGGGGAGGTAAGAGTGGTTACAATTTTGGGCTGAACATGATTGATCCAAGAGCCTCCTTAGGCCATCGGCCAACACACACAAAGAACCCAATCAAGGCAAGTCCAAAGGTGACACACAAAGGGTCCAACAAGACAAGTCCAAAGGTGACAAGTCCACACACACTAGCCCACTTCCCAAGTCCAATAAACACTAAAGCCTTATAACATACAATCCAATTACTCATATGATAAAATTCACATGTCTACCTATGTACCCTCCTATGATTTAATTTAAATACTTACCTTAGTCTTATCCAAGGATAAAAACCATGAAATTCGCAATCCATTACACATTCACATGCATCTACATAATTATACACTTATGTATTTTACTAATTATGTGGGATGTTACAGTTGACAATAAAACTACGGTCAGTATCCAAAGGAAAAAATTTCCACTACTCCATAAGACTTCATAGCCTTAACCACAAATGGTCCAGACCATCTGGACTTCAACTTCCTTGGGAATAGCTTCAACCTGGAATTGAATAGTAGCACTTGGTCTCCCACCTTGAAATCCCTGGGTGTGATCTTCCTGTCATGCCATAGCTTGGTCTTTTCTTTGTATAAGCTTGCACTTTCATATGCAGAAAGACGGAATTCATCCAGTTCATCCAATTGAAGTAGCATTTTCTCACCTACTGCTTTTGAATCAAAGTTCAAAAATCTGACTGCCCACAATGCTCTGTGTTCTAATCCCACTAGCAAATGACATGCTTTCCTAAATAACAACTGAAATGGAGACATTCCAATAGGAGTTTTGAATGTTGTCCGATATGCCCACAAGGTGTCATCAAGTTTCTTGGACCATTGGGTCCTAGCATTCCCAACAGTCTTCTCCAGTATACGCTTCAGTTCTCTATTGGAAATCTTAACTTGACCACAAGTCTGTGGATGATATGGGGTACTTATCTTATACCTGACCCCATATTTAGCAAGAGCATATTCTACCATCCGGTTGTCAAAATGTGTTCCTCCATCACTGATTATGGCTCTCGGAACTCCAAATCGCACAAAGATATTCTTCTTTAAAAAGGCGATCACAACCCGAGAGTTATTAGTTGGTGTAGCTATGGCTTCAACCCATTTTGACACATAATCGCCACCACGATATCCTTGTTTGAGTAAGAAGAGGGAAAAGGTCCCATAAAATCCATACCCCAAACATTAAAGATTTCCACCTCTAGTATATTATTCAAAGGCATTTCATGTCTCCTGTAGATGTTACCAGTCCTTTGACGGTTGTCACATGCTTCCACATACTTCCTTGCATCTGTGTACAGTGTTGGCCAACAGAAGCCACTCATCAAAACTTTTGCTGTTGTTCTTTCACCTGCAAAGTGCCCACCATAGGCTGAACCATGACAGTGCAAAATCAGCAAACCACTGTGGAGTATTAATTGTCAAGACTTGATTCTGCATCAACTTGGTGCTTATGGCCAGTATTTTCTCATCAGGAAGCTCCTCTTTAATCACCACATCCGGTCCCTCTTGTAGATTTGTCTCTGTGATCCTGGATAAGTTTTCAACTCCCTTTTTATCCTTAATTTCCACTTCAAACTCTTGTAGAAGTAACATCCATCGGAGCAACCTGGGCTTAGCATCCTGCTTGGTTAAAAAACACTTCAAAGTTGCATGGTTAGTGTAAACAATAACATTTGACCCTAGCAGATATGACCTAAATTTGTCAAATGCATACACAATAGCCAATAATTCTTTTTCTGTAGTATCATAATTCTTATGTGCCTCATTAAGAATTTTACTGTCCTTTCTTTGGCCTAGCACTACTCCCACAACATAATTACTTGCATCAAACATCAACTCAAAAGGCAATGAAAAATCAGGTCCCATGATTATTGGTGCAGTGATCAATTTTTCTTTCAAAATATTAAATGCATGCAGGCAGTCATCAGTAAACACAAACTCTTGATCCTTCCCTAGCAACTTGCATAAAGGTTTTGCATTTTTGGAAAAACCTTTTATGAAGCATCTATAAAACCCTGCATGACCTAGGAAACTTCTCACACTTTTAACATTTATGGGAGGGGGTAGTTTCTCAATAACAGAGATTTTTGCCTTATCCACTTCAATCCCTCTACTGGACACTTTGTGTCCTAAAACAATACCCTCTGTCACCATGAAGTGACATTTCTCCCAGTTCAACACAAGATTGCAATCTTGGCATCTTTGTAAAACACTATCCATATTTTCTAGACATGCATCAAAAGTAGGACTAAATACAGAAAAATTGTAACGCCCTCCCTTGTATGCATCCAAGAGAGTCGTTTGCTAAGCGGAATTAGAGTCGTTAACGTCACATGAGCTAACAAAAAATCCTCATAGCAATATGCAAACCCGTAAGACGTTTCAAGTTTCTTATAACTTCTGTTTGGACGATAAAAAATGTTTCAAGTGATTTAGGAAGAGCACGTTGAGGGCTTCGCGTGCATATAAAATAATAGTAAATCGGAGTTCGTTTGCTCATAAAAACACCACCCGTAAGGTGCACTGTAAAAATTTCAGCACATAAGTCTTTCAAAAATTCCTTTCACAAACGTTTTCCAAAATAGCCGTTGTTCATAAAAGTTCAAGATAAAATAGAGATGATAGAGTCTACAGTCATCCAAGAGTACCAAAATATTAATCATTACAGTCATCCAATCAATCAAAACAGCAACAGTGATAATCCATGCATCAGCAAGCAACAGCAAAACATCACTCCTTCAAATGCTTTTACGTCCTCCTGCCATTTTGGAAAAATAGCAGCCCCGAAGGGGTGAGAATAATCCCAGTAGTGTGGCAACAAAACCAGTAATATAACAGTATTAACTAGGCACAAAATCATAAACAGTCACTTCAACATATCCTTGTTCCTTTTCCTTTTTCCTTTTCATCATATTCATATATATAGCGCATATAACGCCTTTCCTTTTCATCATATTCATATATTGCGTATATAACGCCTTTCCTTTGCGCTTTTAGCACCGTCGTGCGCGCATTTCACAGTGGAATCAAATATCCCTTGGCACCTGAGCTCCATGTGGATTCCAACTGTGGGCCTATGCGGACTGATGCCAAGTGTCCCATACCCCGGTACCTTGGGGATGCCTATATGATGCTTGCTCAAACACATGGTCCTGTACATAACTATTCTAAAAAGCAAGACCTATATGCTCTTGGTACATGCATGCCATGCTATGCTTTCACACACAAAACGTACAAAAATGCGGTATGATGTAAGGTGCATGCTTATATACCTTTCATATAGCCATCACGGCACATATACTTTTCATATGCGTTATGCTGCCACATAACGTCTTTACCTCATAACCATATAGCCATCACGGCACATTTTTGGCAGTTTCCTTTCATCATAAGGAACATAATACTTTTACGGAATATGGAGCATCATGTCACAATTTTATACCAGTAGTCAATAGTCACATTAGGTAATATCGCCTGACACTTACCTTGTGTGCCTTAAACAATACCAAACAGCAGCGAAGTATCTCACTTCTTAAGCGCACCTAAATCAATTACAACCAATCATTTACAGCGGCGATTAACAGCAGAAACAGTGAGCATACAAAAGCGTTTTACAGTGGAAAAACAGTGAGCATACAGCAGTGTTTTACGGCAGAAAACAGTGAGCATACAACAGCATTTTACAGCAGAAAACAGTGACGTTTGTTCTTAAAACAGTGAGCAGAAAACAGTGGGTTGTTCTTTAAAAACAGTGGGCAGAAACAGTGACGTTTTACTTAAAAATAGTGGACTGAAACAGTGACGTTTTACAGCAGAAAAACAGCAGCACCTTACAGCAGAACAGTGAACGTTTTAAAACAGAAACAGTGACATCTTGGACCTCAAAACAGTGGCAGAACAGTGGCATTAGACAGTGGCATTTGAACATCAAAACAGTGGCATAAGTAGTGTTATTTGTGCATCAAAATAGTGGCATGAATGGTACATTTGAACATCCAAAACAGTGATATAAATCATGATTTTTAGACATTAAAACAGTGGCATAAATAGTGATTCTTGATCATCAAAATAGTGGCAAAATGGGAGTATTTAGACACCAATACAGTGGCATAAAGGGTAGTGTTTGGACATCAAGATGGTGGTTATTTTATGCAGAAACAGTGGCTCATTAAGTACTAAAACAGTGAGTGTTTTTGGTGCAAAACAGTGACATATGTGGCATTAAAACAGTGAGCATTTTATGCAGAAACAGTGGCACATAATGGACTAAAACAGTGAGCATTTTATGCAGAAACAGTGGCATGTGATGTATTAAAATAGTGAGCATTTTATACAAAACAGTGGCATCAAAATGGTGAGCTTGTCCAACCGAAACAGTGACCTATTCATCCTCAAACAGTGGCACATTCATAAAGAAACAGTGGCACATATATATCCTCAAAACAGTGGCATATACACACAAAACAGTGACATATACTTAAGCATAACCATGGGACTTTCATGCATACAAATCCTCATAACATAGCTCCATCTTTATTCCTTTACCATACTCATTCAAGAATCCAAAACAAACATATTCAAAGAGATATTCAAGAACACACATGATTACACACCATGGAAGAGGTCTAAGTTCTAGGCTTACCTCTTGTAGCACACACTTCTTGTCACACACCACACCTTTCTAGTTCTACCAACAACAAGTCCACACTTCCTAGGAGATGATCTATGCGCATAAATGGTGAGGAGGGACAAACTTGGACAGCTTCAAGGTTGAGGAACAAGGCTGGACAGTGAGGGAAAGTGAGGAGAAAACTTACACTTGCTTGGGGTATAGGCTACGGTTTTGAGAGGTGAGGGAAGAAGAGTTAGCAAAGTTTTTCTTTCTCCAATGGTGCTTGTAATGTTCAGCTAGAGTGTGAGGGAGAGGGGAAGGAACTTGGCTGAATGTAAAATGAGGACAGCCCCCTCATGTGTGCGCATAACTTAAAGAGAAGTGAGGAGAAGTTGCAATGATGAAACATCATGAAATTTCTGGTTTCTTGTGAAGGTGGGACTGCACACTTGGTCAAAACAAGCAAGGGGTTGCTTCTAATACACACTATGCACATGCAAGGAGGTGAGGGAGATATGTTCAGATCTGAATGTTGTCCTAAGTCAGAATTTTTCAACACCAACAAGCAATTCATGCGCACATGGTGGAGAGGAAGGAGGTGTCATCATGAGCACAGGTTTGTGGCAGCCTAGACTCTGATTTGGAGCTGTCCTTGTGCGCATAAGATGATGGAGATGCAGCCCCAAAACCCTTCTTTTGATGCATGTGGAAGCAAGGGGCAGATTTGGCTCATGATGGACTGCCAAAAGCATGCAAAAATCTGCACATTTCAGCCTCATGATGGAAGGTGTAAGGTGGTTCTCCAAGTCAACACTCAAAGGCAGATTTTGTGTCATAAAAATCTGATGTAAGTCCTCTTCTTGTGCGCCTAAGGTGAGGTGTATGCAGCCCAAAATAGTGCTAGGGAGTACATGTGTCTTTCATGCAATGAAGTTGAATCCAAATGATGCACAAGCTAGGTGTGAGGTGGCGGTCATGAAGAGAAAGTTAGCAGATTTTTCTAAGTCCTTTTCTATCATCCTATGCGCATGAAATGAGTGGTAAAAAGATTGCCATGTGAAGGTTCCTTGGTACACAAGACAGCCTTGTTGGACAAGGCTTAGGGAAGATAAGTGTGGGCACACCCTTGGGCTGAACTAGCTTGACCCAAAAACCTCCTTGGGCCATCGGCCTACACAAGGAAAAACCCAACAACAAGTCCAAATGTGACAAGTCCACATACACTAGCCCACTTCCAAAGTCCAATAAACACTAAAGCCTTCTAACACACACTCAAATTACTCATATGATTTTAATAAATTTCACATGCCTACATATGCACCCTCCTATGTTTTAATTTAAATACTTACCTTAGTCTCATCCAATGATAAAGGTCAAACAATTCGCAAGCCATCAAACATACACATGCTTCTATCTCATTTTAACACTTAAACATCTTACTAATTATGTGGGATGTTACAAAAATCATCCATAAAAATTTCAATGCATTTTTCTACCATATCAGAGAATATGGAAAGCATGCACCTTTGAAAAGTTGCTTGTGCATTACATACGCCGAAAGACATCCTCCGGTATACAAAGATTCCATATGGGCAAGTGAATGCAGTTTTCTCCTGATCTTCTGGAGCCACAGCTATCTGATTATAGCCTGAGTATCCGTCTAGAAAACAGTAGAAAGCATGTCCTGCAAATCTCTCCCGCATTTGGTCTAGAAATGGAATAGGGAAATGGTCATTCCTTGTTTCTTTGTTGAGTCTCCGGTAATCAACGCACATCCTCCAGCCAGTGACCGTTCTTGTAGGAATTAATTCATTGTTCTCATTCCTCACAACCGTCATCCTTCCTTTCTTAGGCACCGTCTGAACGGGACTCACCCAAGCACTGTCTAAAATAGGATAGATCATTCCAGCATCAAGCAACTTCACCAGCTCCTTCCTCACTACCTCCTTCAGAGTATGATTGAGTCTTCTCTGTGGTTGCCTCATTGGTTTAACCTCTTCTTCCATCAATATCTTATGAGTACAGAAGGAAGGGTTGATACCCTTAAGATCTGAAAATGACCAGCCCATGGTTGTCTTGTTCTTTTTGAGTACCTCAACCAACTCCACTTCTTCCCTTTCAGACAACAATGCATTGATAATGGCTGGGTAAGTTTGATCATCTCCAAGGAACACATATTTAACATTTGAAGGTAATTCTTTAAGTTCCACCTTAGGTGCTCCTTTGGGAATGTCATCTACCTTCTTTTCCAACTCTTCAACTACCGGTTCCTCCTGATAATATTCTCCACTTGACTCTTCCTTCAATTTGTCTTCCTCAAGTGAAGAGTTTTGTTCTCCTATCACTTCTTCCACAACCTCCTGTATGATATCAATTCTGAAATAATCCTCCACATCAACAGGATGTTTAATAGCTTCAAACACGTCTATGGTAACTGTTTCTTCATTCACCCTTAGCATCAACTTCCCTTGTTCAACATTGATCAGGGATCTTGTAGTTACTAAAAATGGCCTCCCTAGAAGTAGAGGGCTTTCAGTTTCTTCTTCTTCTATATCAAGTATCACAAAATCCACAGGGAAAATGAACATATCTACTTTGACCATAACATCTTCTACTACCCCTTCTGGTCTCTTGATTGATTTATCTGCTAGATGCAGAATAACATTAGTGTTTTTCAACTTGTTAATTCCCAACGCCCCGCAGATAGACAATGGCATCAAATTTATGATGGCCCCCAAGTCACAAAGTGCTTTTCCTACTTCCACATCTCCAATAGCAATAGGAATGCTGAAACTTCATGGGTCTTTTAACTTTGGAGGAAGCTTCTTCTGAACGAGGGCACTACACTCCTCCTTCAAAGCCACAGTCTCACCATCTTTCAACTTCCTCTTCTTAGACAGAAGATCCTTCTTGAATTTTGCATAGTGAGGCATGTTCTCTAAAGCTTCAGCAAAAAGAATGTTGAGCTGCAATTTCTTGAAAATATCCAGAAATCTTGCATAATGCTGTTTCTGAATTTCCTGCTTCAACCTCTGAGGATAAGGAACTTTGGCAAATGGAGACAAATTAATTGGCTGGTCCTACTTGTCAGCCATTTTCTTCTTCTCCCACTTCATCAACTTCTTGGGTGAAGAATTATTTTCAACTACTACCTCATCTCCTTTCTTATCTTTCTCAACTTTTTCTTCTTCATCATTTTCAACTATAACATCTTCAGCAACAACTTCATCTTCTTCCTTCTTATCTCCCACTTTCTTCTTGACCGGTTGAAGCACAAGCCCACTTCTTGTGATAATAGACTTGTAATGCTCTTTTGGATTCACCATTGTATCACCAGGGAACTTTCCCTGTGGCCTCTCAGATATCTGTCTAGACAACTGACCAATCTGGGTCTCCAAATTCCGAATGGATGCTTCCTGGTTCCTGAATGATGTTTTTGTTTCTTGCATGAATGCAGAAGTTTCTTCTCTGAAAGAATTTGAACCCTGAATGTCATCTTGAGTGGTCTTAGATAACTGGGAAAAAGTTTTCTCCCATGTAGAGGTATCTCCTTGTTGTGAAGAATGTGATGGAGGAGGATGCAGTGGAGGATTCAACTGGTGATTGGAATTGTAACTGAACCCTGGGTGTTGATTTCTATTCTTCCATGGTGGAAAATACAAATCTCCCCCTGATTGTTCTGGTTCCGCTGATCATGCCATACCCTATTCACTTCTGCTTGTTCAGCAGATCCCCCACAATCACAATCATCTGTAACATGGCTTTTCCCACAAATTGCACACATGGGATTAGTGTCTACAGAAGCAACCTTTTGAGAAGATAGCTGCTTAGTGAGAGCATCCAATTATTGTTGTTGCTCTTTTTGCATTTGCATCATCTAATCATTCTTGGCTAACAAAGCATCATAGCCATCAAGCTTTATAATTCCCGTCCTACTATCATTCACTGGAGCATTGTCAAACTCTTGAGATTCTAGAGACTCAAATATATCAAGGGCTTCTTGAGGAGTCTTGGTTGTCAGTGAACCACCAGCTGTGGCATTCACCAATGTTCTTGTATTGGTTGTCAACCCTTGGAGAAATATTGCTGCTTGATTCCACACTTCAATACCATGTTGTGGACATTTCCTCAAAAGTGTCTTGAACCTCTCCCAAGCCTCATAGATAGACTCTGACTCTTTTTGCTTGAACCCTGTAATCCCGTCCTTTAATTTCGCCCTCTTTGATGCTGAAAAGAACTGGGCTAAGAACTTAGTCTGCAGATCATCCCAAGTTGTAATACTTCCTTGTGGTAAAGATTGTAACCATCTCCTTGCATCATCCTTCAGTGAATGAGTGGACAACCTTAACAGAATAGCATCTCTGGTCACACCATTAATCTTCACCGTATCACTCAACAGTAAAAAAAATTCAATGTGCAATTATGGGTCTTCTGCACTGGTCCCAGCAAACTGTTCCTTCTGCACCAATTGTACTAATGCAGGTTTCAACTCAAAATTATTAGGCTCCACAGTGGTAACAACACTTCCAATAGGTGGAATTACTGTGGGAGTCATGTAATCTCCCAGTGTCCTCTGTGGTGGTGGTACATGATTTTCTGCCATAATCTCTTCCTGAATTGCTACAATTGATTCACCCATTTCCTGTAACTGTCTACTTCTTACTGCCTTCATGTTCTTCCTAATTGTCCTTTCTAATTCTGGGTCAAACAATAGAGAATTTGGATCAATAATATCTCGCATACACCAGAATTGAATTGAACAAAAATTCACACAAAAATGTAAAGTGTTGAAAAATAAAAGATTCAATCTCAACTATTAATGGTGTCTGTCAATGTTGAAGAATAAATCTCCGGCAACGGCGCCAAAAACTTGTTGTGTATTTAGCAAGTGCACTAGTCACACAAGTAATAAAATGATGAGTAAAGACCGTTCCCATGAGGATTTGTGTTCAAACACCGACTAACCATATATACTTAAGTTGAATCATACAAAAAGTTATTGATTGAATTGAGTGCTGTCACCAGAAATTAATTTGTAACAGCCCGTAGTTCACCGGTGTTGTTATCATTAATTATGATATTAAGCACAATTACAATCACAGCGGTTCATTTATAAAATACGGGTAAACTTTTTTCATTCATTACGCAACATTTAAAATCGTTTAAGCGTAAAAACAAAAAGTTGTGACCGTAACAGTGACACATTGCGGAAGACTTATTTCAACTACTGACATAATTTATTTTCACTTATTATTAGACTTTCAGGGTTCCCATAAACCCCTTATATTACCATCTCTTTTGTACATTTACTACCTATCCAAAACTACCCATACTCAGATGACCAGGCACCTGAATACGGCACAAAACGTAATTTTTCACATAACACTGGCGCCAGGTGGCGCCACACCACTGCCATTTTTTTTTAATCATCTTCCTGCACTTTTGCAGGAGCCACTCCAGGGGCCTGACATAGAGGGTAACTCCACCTTCAAAATGGTGTATGGCTCATCCGTATTGGACCACAGTGGAGGGAGATACGTTCGCCCAAAGTTCACTAAAAATATGCCAATTTCCTAAAAATTCGCCCAGAGTTCCCTTTATTTTTACAAAAATCCCCAATTTTGCCAATGCAAACTAAATACATAGAGGTATATAAAATCATATGGGTGGCACACACAAGGATCAATAACGCCTTGGGGCACTTACAACCCATGACAGTCCATTTACATGCATGATATTCAATATGTTTCAATCACCAAGGTTTCATTGCATGCTTTGGTTAATTATCATTATGATCAATTCATAAACTACGCCTAAAGCCCTGCACATTACATTTACATGCTTCCAATACATCATAGGTGGCTATGGAAAGATCCTATGCTCAAACAGAATATACATATAATCAACGTATAGTTATACAACCATTTTTGCAAGACTTACACATAGTCATGAATATACAAGGCATGGCATTTTCAACATGCACAAGTTTATGACCTAAATCCAAAACATTAAACTCTAAGCTAAGTGTATCCAACTGAATCCTCTAACATGCGATGCCTTCCATATGCACCTCCTGCTCCACTCCTCCAGGCTCAACCTAACCTGAAATGATGTCCCCAAACGCGGGGTGAGATATATAAATATATCTCAGTAAACCAAGGGTACTAGAGGATCACTCCACCCCATGGCTCACTCAATGTGCAACAATCAACATAGTATGAAATGCATGACATACAATATCACAACAACTCGGCACAAATCCAAGAACATCCACATCAGGATTACGTTCAAGGACCCCATCATATAACTCCCGGAATCTTCCTGGTGCCTCTCCCATGGTTGAGACGACCCCATGGAAAAACCCAACTGGAACTCCTCATGAGCTCTATCCAGCGAAAGTCCCACGTTTGGATCATCCTGGTACCGCTCCCAGAGTCGGCGGCAAAACCCGACCGGAATCCCCATCGGAATATCCAGCGGAAGTCCAAACCAAGACACATCTACTGGCCAGAGATCAAACAATTTACACACAACATGCTCCAAGCATGTCACACAATCAAGCAATAA